>OX465052.1:1010798-1023298 GCA_949841015.1 Aplysina aerophoba | reverse complement strand
GCTTTGTATAGCCCCTGCAGCCACCTGTGTGCGCACATCATCGGGAGCTTTTGAATCTTGTTCACATCTTGCTGATGGTTGTGGGGGGGGGGGGGGGGGGAGAGGGAGAGAGGGGGATTGTTGTGGGCAGTTTGCCGACAGTTTGCTTTGGTTCTGCCCCTGTGTGAAAAGATACATTAATAGTAAAGGTAAAATCAGTGCAAGAAACTTGCGATGTGACCCATCCATGCAGTCTGTGTTAACAAGGTCCTAGGGTGAAAGTGATGTTAATGACTACTCGAAAATGACACTGATAGCAAATTGACGAGCAACAACACAACAGTTAATAATACTCACTAGCAGGACGTTTCGACCCGGAGGTCTTTGTCAACTTGTAAGCAGGTGACAAAGACATCTGGGTTGAAACATCTTGCAATGAATTTCTGTTAACAGTTGTTGCTGCCTTGTAGTAAGAGCCTGCCTGCAACTGTTTGCTTGTAGGACGTGGTGAAGACGCTGGAGGAGAAGAGAAAGGCCAAGTCTCTGGTTTACTATGAGCGCAAGAAGAAGCTACTGGTGAGTGTAGTGGAGATGGGGAGTAGGGTAGATGGGGAGTAGGGGAGATGGAGAGCAGGGGAGATGGAGAGTAGGGGAGATGGAGAGTAGGGGAGATGGAGAGTAGGGGAGATGGAGAGTAGGGGAGATGGAGAGCAGGGGAGATGGAGAGTAGGGGAGATGGGGAGCAGGGGAGATGGAGAGCAGGGGAGATGGAGAGCAGGGGAGATGGAGAGCAGGGGAGATGGAGAGCAGGGGAGATGGAGAGCAGGGGAGATGGAGAGTAGGGGAGATGGAGAGTAGGGGAGATGGAGAGTAGGGGAGATGGAGAGTAGGGGAGATGGAGAGCAGGGGAGATGGAGAGTAGGGGAGATGGAGAGCAGGGGAGATGGAGAGTAGGGGAGATGGAGAGTAGGGGAGATGGAGAGTAGGGGAGATGGAGAGTAGGGGAGATGGAGAGCAGGGGAGATGGAGAGTAGGGGAGATGGGGAGCAGGGGAGATGGAGAGCAGGGGAGATGGAGAGCAGGGGAGATGGAGAGCAGGGGAGATGGAGAGTAGGGGAGATGGAGAGTAGGGGAGATGGAGAGTAGGGGAGATGGAGAGTAGGGGAGATGGAGAGCAGGGGAGATGGAGAGTAGGGGAGATGGAGAGTAGGGGAGATGGGGAGAGTAGGGGAGATGAGGAGTAGGGGAGATGGAGAGAGTAGGGGAGATGGAGAGTGTAGGGGAGATGGAGAGAGTAGGGGAGATGGAGAGAGTAAGGGAGATGGAGAGAGTAGGGGAGATGCAGAGTAGGGAAGATGAGGAGTAGGGGAGATGGAGAGTATAGGGGAGATGAGGAATGAGATAGGGAGATGTACAAGGTCACCGTGCCCTCTCACCCCGTTTGTAGGCACTGAAGACAAAGGCAGAAGCCAACACAGCACAGCAGACAGGAAATCTGTCACAAGAACTGGCTAAACTTGGATATTAATGAGCACAAGTTCATTAATTTTCTTGCAGTCTGTCAATTTGTTGATGCCTTAATCATTATCCAGACGTGTACATGGCGATACATGTGAGCAGATAGGTACAGTGGAACCTCTCTGTAAAGGACACTTTGAATAAGGGACGCCTCTGTAATGAGGACACTCTCTGGCGTCCCAACTACGTACCTCTGAATTAAGGACACCCTCTCGATGCAGGACAGCCAGCTGGGTCCCAATTCGTGTCCTCTATTGAGAGGTTCTACTGTATACAGGACAGCCATCTGGGTTCCAATAGTGTCCTCTATAGAGAGGATCCACTGTATACAGGACAGCCAGCTGGGTCCCAGAGGTGGCCTCTATAATAGAGAGGTTCCACTGTATACATGCAAGACAGCCAGCTGGATCCCAACGGTGTCCTCTATAGAGAGGTTCAACTGTATACAGGACAGCCAGCTGGGTCCAATGGTGTCCTCTATAGAGAGGTTCCACTGTACACCGGACAGCCAGCTGGGTCCCAAAGGTGGCCTTTATAGAGAGGTTCCACTGTATACAGGACAGCCAACTGGGTCCCAATGGTGTCCTCTATAGAGAGGTTCCACTGTATACAGGACAGACAAGCTGGGTCCCAGAGGTGGCCTCTATAATAGAGAGGTTCCACTGTATGTACAGTATATACATGCATGATCCTAGACTATAGCCAGTCAAAAGGCCAAGCTGAGCGTATAATGACTGTAAATAAATCAAAACTGCATTGCCACACATCACAAGCTCCAATTGCCATCACAAGGGTGTTGCGTACACACATTGAGAAATAAATTACTATCATGCTACATAGATGAAGGTATTGAAACTATCATCGTCTCGCTTCATGTACCGATTTTCAATGAGCCACTCGATCTGTTCTTTTATCATTTTCTTTGGAGGGATGAACATATTCTTTAGGATTTCCACAAGTTCCGTCTGAAGCGCTGCATTTGTCATCTTCTTCCGCATTTTCATAATCTTCACAATTGCTTCCTGCACAAAGGGATGGACGGAAGTTGACCAGTGCAGTGTGTGTGTGTGTGTGTGTGTGTGTGTGTGTGTGTGTGTGTGTGTGTGTGTGTGTGTGTGCTTGGTGCTAGTGTGTGTAGTCAATAGTGTGTCCTTGTAAACGGTGAAGGACTTGCCTGTGTTCTCAGGATGCGTAGTGTCACAATGTCATCATTGTCTTCTTCCTTTGTCTTCTCTGTGGTGAGCTGTAACCGTCCAATCAGATTTATCTTGCCACGCTTTTGAATCTTACCACCCTTGCTGTACATAAAGAAAAATTCACAAGTGTGTGTGCACCCGTGTGTGTGTGTGTGTGTGCACGCACACCAACCTACTCACACAAGTGCAAATTCCTGGTTGACCCAGAACACTGTCTTTGGGGTTAGTTCTTTGCCACTCTGTGCTTCAGGGTCCATCAGGAGCACCTGGCGCTTCATCTTTGGGAAGGCCACTAAGGACTGGAGACAAGAGGGAAATACAGTGGAACCTCTCTATTAAGGGCACTCAGAATAAAGGACACCTCTTCAATGAGGACACTGTCTGCAGTCCCAACCACATAGAGCTGTGTACAAATCTACCTCTGAATTAGGGACACCTCTCTACACAGGACAGCCAGCTGGGTCCCAGTGGTGTCCTCTATAGAGAGGTTCCACTGCACAATTCTGTGGATCCACAATACACAGTAGTGGTTGCACAATAAATAGCAATGGTTGCATAACACATGGTAGTGGTTGCACAATAGTCATGCCATTTGTGGAGAATATGGTCTGGATTTGAACAAACCCCGAGCAGCCTCTGTTCTACAATTTACTGTACACCACTTATCAAAAAACTCTTTAATACATACACAATAAGTCTAATCCACACCAATATGGCTTGATGATTGTGCAATGCCGCTTCCGTTTACCCATAATGTTCTCCTTAATTCTGGATCAGGAAGGCAAGTGGCCAATCTGTGAAAAATGTACAGTTATCCATCAAATTTTGACACACAAGCATAAATTTTAATGCCACCCATTGCATCATACCTAATATCTTCAAAGCTAAGCCGTTCTTCTGGCCTCTGGTTCCACGTGAACAAGACAGCCATTTGGAAGGCCGTCACTTCCAAATCAAATTTACCGACTTGATTTTGGAATGTGATCTGTGCAAAGAGATATACCCACAAAACATTAAAGCCACAACGTGTGGGCATCCATTTCTATGACAACATAATCAAAACAAAGATTCAATAGAGAATCTTAGATTAGTTCGTGCCGAACGTTGAAGGTTACATGACGACTTGTGGAAAGTTGCAACATTACGCTAAACGTACATAGTATCAACAGACGCTGGAGGGCCTTTTCAAATGATGATGGAATTGTACACGTTTTCGTTTAGAGGTATCCCCCTGTGACTATGTATGACCCATCATGCCAACACTCAACATACCACGTAGATCTAACCTCCGTAAGACTATTCTCGCACCTGTAGTATATCCCAAGAGGGTAATGCCATAAAAGGGCATGATTCAGTCTATTTATAGCACCAGCATGACATCATGCACTCACCGCCCCATTGGACATGAGGTGGTGCCAAGTCAGTTTGCGCCCGCAGTGCTGGGCCTTGTAAAACTCCTCCACGAGGGGGATAAAGTCTTCAAGGCTGACGGGCAGAGAGACCGGGATCCGCTCTGAACTGCGGGCCCAGGAGCCAGAGTTGAGCACTTTAATGCCAACCAGGTCTGGGTGGGATGGGAACGATGGGGAAATGGGTTGTATGCATGGAGTGTATTGGAACGAAAGCACACAATTTGAGGTGAGTCCTCCCTCCCCTCCCCTCCCCTTCCATCCTTTCCCTTTCCTTCCCCTCCTCAGCTCTCTCCTTGCTTCCCTTCCCCACTCTTCCCATGGGCATTGGCTATTGTCTCACCCTACCACCCACTCCTCTGCCCCTCCCATCTGCCCCGCCCATCTCTCACCTGCCATAGCAGACTCCTTGTGATGGTCTTTGAAGCGCCGATTGAGGTCCTCACTGACTTTAATGTCCTGAAACATGCGAGCCAGCTTGTTGATGTACTCAGCCGGCATCCCCACGTCCCTCAGCCACTCCACCATGGCCTCCTCCTTCTCACTGTCAGCTGAGGTCTCGAGGATCAGTCGGCGAGTCAAGTGGGTCTTGTAGTACCTGTGCAGGGGGGTCAAAGGGAGGAGGGAGAGGGAGGAGAGAGGGAGGGGGAGGGAGGGAGAGAGGTACAGAGGGAGGGAGAGGGAGGGGGAGGGAGGGATAGAGGTACGGAGGGAGGGAGAGGGAGGGAGAGGGAGGGAGAGGGAGGGAGAGGGAGGGAGAGGGAGGGGGAGGGAGGGATAGAGGTACGGAGGGAGGGAGAGGGAGGGAGAGGGAGGGAGAGGGAGGGAGAGGGAGGGGGAGGGAGGGAGAGAGGTACAGGGGGAGGAAGAGGGAGGAAGGGAGGTACATAGAGAGGGTAGTGGGTGAGGGGGAGGGAGGGGCAAAGAAGGGAAGAAGGGGAGGAAGAAAGAGAGGGAGAAGGGAGGAGGAGGGAAGGAAGGAGGTAGAGGGGAATAGGGGGAGAGAGTGAGGAAAGGGCAAGGGAGGAAAGAAGGGGAGGAAGGGAGGGAGGGAGGGAGGGAGAGCAAAGCAGGGAAACAGAAGGAGAGATAAAATACAGCAACCAAAATTGCTTATTCGCTGCATTACACACATCCAATGTAACGACTGGACCACACTCTAGTTGACAAGAATGCACCGTGCCCAACTGCTAAGGGTGCCCCACCTCATAAAGACATCCTTGTTCTGAACGTATTTGAGGATCAGTAACTGAGTTGTGTGTTGGGAGGAGAGGGGGTGAGCGAGAAGAAAACACTGTTAAACAACTACATTACACATACATACGCACATACACAAAGTAACAGAAATAGAGAAAGAAGTATTTTGCAACACAAATGGTATGAAATAACTGTTTTAATACATACGTAGGTGGTTGAGTTGGATGGCACGCTCTCCCCAGTAGAATCTAGTCACATTTCTAAGCATTTCTACTTTTCTAAGCATGTGGCATACTGGGTATGGGAATGGGTGCGACATCGCAAAATGGGTATAGAAATGTGTGGAAGATGGCACAATGGTTGTACAGGAATGGGTGTGACAACAACACATTGAGTATGGGAATGATGTAGCATGGCAAAATGAGTATGGGAACAGGAATAACAAGACACACTGGGTATGGGAATGGTGAGGCATTGCAAAATGAGTATGGGAACAGGAATAACAAGGCACACTGGGTATGGGAATAGACACAACACGGAGAGCCTACCACTTGCTTCAGCCTCGTTTCCACCTCCTCTGAGGTGAGCTTCTTGCTGTAGGGACTCTTGCGAAGGAGAAGGTCACAGTAGTTGGCCAGCAGTTCTGGACACTTGGACTCAACGTGAGTGCGATTCACTCCACCCCTGATGCACAGACAGTGTACAGACATACGTACATGAGGGAGTGAGCAAGGTGTATTAAATGTCAATCAATCAATCAATCAATCAACACCATTGTCTCCTATGCAGGAGGTCGCCGCTATGTATATACAGTGGATAATTAATGTTATGCATATATGGGTTCATAAGACATGACATTAAATGTGAAAGCGAAAAATAGTCCAACAATCAAAACACATGTCCTCGTACGGCACTATCACATATTAGCGCAGCTTGAGCATAATGTAGCTACAACGGTGTAGAAGTGGTAATTCAAATTGTACTCCATTTTCTGGGAAGCTGCCTCAATCTGGATTCAAAAGCATGTTAAAATTAAAGTCCAAGATCATTGTACCAAACAATCTGGTTCCTATAACCTTGCTCCATGTGTCCTGTACAGTCAGCCGTGACAAGCCATTGCACTTGGACCAGGTGGGGGCTGTGTGTGGTGCCCCTCATATGTACGTGTGTACGTGTGTATGTGTGTACGTGTGTACATGTGTACGTATGTACGTGTGTACCTGTTCTTTGAGGCAGCCAGTTCCATCCTGAAGACGGAGGTGTCATTGACAACAGCCTTGAAAGCCTGAATGAGGTGAGGGACATGCACACACACATACAGTATCACACACACACACGTATACATACATGCATGTGTACACACACACATGCACCACGCACGCATGCACGCACGCACGCACGCACGCACATACACACACACACACACACACACACGTACACACACACAAGCACACACCTTGTCTCTCCCAGTGAGGAACCGAGGGTCGTCACAGAAGGCCTCCTTCACCAGAGTGCTGAACCGCTCAAACAGCTTCAGCAGCTCTTCCATGTACTTCTCTGAGTCTGTGAGGATCACGCCGGCACACGCCTTCATGTCGTCCACCCCCGTCTGCACAATGAACTCCTCCAAGTGCTCCAACATCGGCTGGACCCCGTCTGGGATGCGGCTCAGGAGGCTGTGCATCCACTGCAGCTCTGGGGGAACATGAGGGGGGTGGTGGGTGAGGGTGTGAGGGTGAGGGCGGGAATGTGAGATGAGTGTGACTGTGAGTGTGCTGATAGTATGTAAGTATGAGTGTACGATATGTAGGTGTATGAGTGTGAGTATGAGGGTGAGTGTGAGTGTGTGTGTGTGAGTGTGAGTATGAGGGTGAGTGTGAGTGTGTGTGTGAGTGTGAGTATGAGGGTGAGTGTGAAGGTGAGTGAGTGTGAGGGTGAGGGTGAGTGTGAGGGTGAGTGTGAGTGTGAAGGTGAGTGTGAGTGTGAGTGTGAAGGTGAGTGTGAGTGAGGGTGAGTGTGAAGGTGAGTGTGAGGGTGAAGGTGAGTGTGAATGTGAGTGCGAGTGTGAGTATGAGGGTGAGTGTGAAGGTGAGTGTGAGTATGAGGGTGAGTGTGAAGGTGAGTGTGAGGGTGAGGGCGAGTGTGAGTATGAGGGTGAGGGCGAGTGTAAGGGTGAGTGTGAAGGTGAGTGAGTGTGAGGGTGAGTGTGAGTGTGAGGGTAGTGTGGCAGTGGGAGTGGCAGGGTAGCATGTAAGTGCTAGTGAGTGGGAATGTGAGTGTGTGAGGGTGAGTGCTAGTGGGAGTGGGAGGGTAGGTGTGTGAGTGCTGGTGGGAGTGGGAGGGTAGGTGTGTGAGTGCTGGTGGGTGTCTCCCACATTTCTGTCCATGACTTACTTTCAGTTTCATTTTCAGAAATGAGTTTGGGACACACTGTGGCCATGATGCCTTGATACGTGGTTACCAACACCTCCACTACTGCGTCAAGGAGCTTGGGAGGGGAGGGGAGGAAGAGAGGTGAGGGGAGGAAGAGAGGTGAGGGGAGGAAGAGAGGTGAGGGGAGGAAGAGAGGTGAGGGGAGGGGAGGGGAGAGGAGTACAGGGGTGGGGAGAAAAAGGTAGGGAAGTGGAAGGAAGGAGATGGGAGTAGAGGAGAGGGGAGAAGGTAACATCAGAGGTGGAGGTGGAGGGAAAGGAAAGACAGGGGTGGGGAGGGGAGGAGAACAAAGGGAGGTGGCTGGGAATGGCAAACCAGACTCACCTTCTGCACTGACTGACATCCTTTCCTGGTCTCGAGGTACTTGACAGCCCTTCTCTCCTCCTCTTGCAGCTTCTGCTCTGCCTGGGGGATGACAGCAAAAAGACTGTACATACAGATATCTACACATGTGGCAACACTGCTGAGATATGATGCAATATTTGTCACATATACTGTAACACAACTTCACTCACATATATCATGTAGTTAACGATGCCATTCTCTGCGAGGTAGGCAGAGGCGCGTGAGTGGTAGAACTCCCTCGATGACTCAATGTAGGCCTTCTCAAAGTTCTCCTGGTAGATTTTCAACTTGTTCTGGGTGTCTGTGCTCAGATTGACTACAGACACAGAGACACACAGTTTGAAGGTACAAAGACAAACAAACCATCCTCTATATTTACATGTGTGTCTGCAAGAAGAAACAAAGTCTTTTGACAAACAAACTATGGTCTGTATTTGTAGGTACATCTGCAATCTTCACACATGACTGTGTGACAAACATGTTGTGACAGTGATATACATACGTACGTAACACGTTAAATGTCACATGACATACTGGGACAGTCATGTGACAGACCATGACATGTGAATATCAATGTGACAGTGACGTGACACACACACACGACAGACGCACCATAGGATTCTCTAACTCCAATGACAAGCTGTGAGTCAAATGCTTCTCCATTTCTCTCAGCGCCCAAGAGATTGATGGCTGCCGCTTGCAGACGGAAACGAATGTCCACAAAGATGCAGTCGTTCCACGTTCGAAGCATCATCTGTTGCCAAAGCAACAGAGAAAACGCCATAATAAATATACTGAAAGGTAAAGGGTTCTTCTATACCAGCTAGAAAAGGTTTGGGGAAATCTTACCAGATTTGCCAAACAAAAGTTTCAGCCCGTTTCCATGTAGCTGGCATAGAAGAACCCTTTACTGTTCATGCAATAGCCAGCTGAGAAGCCTCCGCTTAAATGAATATTATCTTTTATGAAGCTCCCAAAACATAATAGTCTATCGAGTGGGATCAGGGTGTTTGTTTTCACTGGACTGCACAAAAATAAATATTAAAGGAGTCTAGTCGTCCAGTCTACAGTTAACACAGGCACCCACTGGATTCACCACATCCAATCACAAAAGCATGTAACGTTTACAAGTGAGTGCAGCTCCCTGCAGACCCTCAACAGTACTTCTCTCTCGTCACTACGCACTGTACATAAATAACTCCTCTTGCAGTCAGCAGCACTGACCGTGTACACTCTGTTCCCTTCCGTGGTCTTCTTGTGAAACTTGGTGGCTCCCGCGGCTGTCTCCAGAGCTTGGAAGGGCATGGGGAGGAAGGAGCACTGAGTGAAGTACTTGCTCCACTCTGCAATGTAGGCCTTGAGGAGAGCAGAGTCTTCCTCCTGCTCCATCACCCTCTGTGCAAGGGGGTGTGGGGGGAGGAGCAGGAGGGGAGGGGTGGGGCAGGGGCAGCAGCAGGAAAGAGGGGGTGGGGCAGAAGAGGGTACCATAACAAATGCAATATCAATTATCCCTACTGTATATATGTAGAACCACACACAGCAAGAGCTACAACACGTTTGGAGCTCACTTAGTGCCACTTACCGTTTTAACGGCTTTGACAAAAGACACGATCTCTGTCTCCAAGGCATGCTGTATCCTCGTGGTCCCCTTCTCATCCCAGCTAGACACAGAGTGCACGTCCCTTGAATGGGAAAGGGAAGAAAGGAGGAAGAGAGGAGAGATAAGAGGGGCGATGGGCCACAGATGCTGCAAGCACTGTCATACACGCACTACGTACGTACACCACTCCATGTATCACACGGCTCATCACTACCATCAATGTCACAAGTGATGTTGAGCATCCACATAGCACAGTAGATTGTAATTATACAACATTTCAATGACGAAGGTCTTGGTCAGGTACAAAGCTGTTTCATACCTGACGAAGACAATCGCTGTCGACGAAACGTTGTACAATTACATTCTACTGTGCTACGTTAAATGCTCAAAAGTACTAGTGCCATTTAAGGCCGCAGCCACACCACTACCATCAACCGCTCTCTCATTATCCATTAACACTCCTTCATCCATCTCCACACACACAGGTCACATATATCAAACTGGTACTACAGCTTTTGGACAAGGGGCACACGCCGCACAGACACTCCTGGGGTCGGATGGGATAAGAGCTGTGATGACCAGAATATGGTCAGCTCCATGATAGCTGTCCACATACCAAAACAGATCTTGCCATTCCTCTCTGGATACGTGCTCCTGCTTGAGTAGCTTCAGGACCACGGGCTTCATTTCAGGCCATTTGTCTTTAAACTGACTCTGTGGACTCCCCGTGCCCTTCAACATGTTGCTACCACGGGCCCGTTCCGCCCCGACTAGACGTACTTTTGCTTTGTAATTATCTCTAGCAACACCCCTTTTTAATTAACTGGGTGTCCCTCTCACTGACCGTTGCGCAGTAAGACGTTGAGCGAGACGTTAACAAGGCAAAATGAGCAGCGTTGACTATTACTACTCTTCCGTGTCTAGTAACTTGGAGGTGAGAGGTCGAACACTTGGAAAGGTGTCTCTTTTAAGCCATTTGTTTCCTCCTCTCACAGATCAAGAAGCACCAGCAGAAAATTGAAATGGTCCTTGACTCGAAGAAGATTCCTTACAACAAGCTGGACATTTCCGCCGACGAATCTCTCAAGGCCAAAATGAGAGAGATATCTGGCAATCCGCAAGCTGTCCCCCCTCAGCTCTGCAATGGCAACCAGTACTGTGGGGTCAGCTTTAGTGCATTTCCTGTTCAGTGCCGCTTCTGCCAATAAAGGAGACTACATGTGGTATGAGCCCGCCATTTTCACTCTCCTTTCTTCCCCGCCCACCCACCCACAATTCAGGACTTCCAAGCTTTTGAGGATGCGCTCGAAGACGAGTCCCTGGAGCAATTCTTGAAATTGAAGTAGCAAATATTCTCAATCAGTAGCCATCTAAACTTTGCAGCCAATTTGTAGTGATGTCAGAAGGAATTGGCTAGTTGTAGTGTATGTAAGTGACAAGGGGGTTAGGTTGTGTTGGGGCATTCGTAAATCACATTTCATAGGTGCATGCATGCTTATGTGTGCTGAGTTTGAGTTTGAATTTGAATTTGAATTTGAAATTTCATCAAAAATTCTTAACCAGAACTGGACCAGGATTGCAGAGATAGGGAGAAAAAATGCAGACAAACACGAACAAAACGTTTATAATGTCATGATCTAGAAGAGTTGTGTGTACCGGTGGTAGTCCACAGCAACCAGCATATCTGTACACAAACACCAGTTGGTGTCAGGCGTTACAACTAGCCTTAGCCAAGGTGGCCATGCAAGCTTGTGTGTGTGTGTGTGACAGTTGAGCGAGGGGATTGACAAAGAACTTCAATAACTATTTGCGGGGTTTAGAGTATTAATGCCATATACATACAAAGTGCCATTCTTATTTCACTGCACACACATTGTCGAGGAGTGTGTGGTTAGTGTGTTCAGTGGTGAGGGCTGGGAGAGAGAAAGCAGAGTCAACTGAAGTGACAAAGCTAGAAGACCTTCCTAACATTTTCCGGCTGTACCGTATTGAATGTCTGTGGTTTGTGCTAATTGGCCTAATTGAATGGTGCATGCAGGCAAATCAGGTTACCACACAGCTGCATGTGTATGGAGCAGGAATTCACTCACTGGAGCAGGTACGTATATATGAGGTTAGTCTGGTCCGCTAGACCTAACTTCTCGTCAAGACTTATGAGAAGTTGGGTCTACTGGACCAGATATTATCACGTAGGATGGAGGGGCCACACACGCACTCTCTTTAGCTCTGCATACTTAGATGTATGTAAATATAGGACCGGTGCAGCAGCACTGCCCATGAGAACAAGATATTTGAGAGCTGCTTGTCAGTTCTCCTCAACCATGTTGAACAGACTAGGTTGCATCAACGGTAGGCCTTGTAAGAGAGGTGATGTACGCACGTTGATGGTGCACGCAGGCACGCACACCTTTGAGAGCTGCTGCAACCATGGGTGTCCTGCAACAGTGCCGCTACCTACAGCAGACAGCATAACATCACACAGTATTAACCATAATGCACCATCGGAGGCACATTTCGGAGCAATTGTCGGGATTGAGACTTGACACATCATATCATTATTATTTGCATACAATTATAGCACAAGAAATATACACTTGTGCATAAGTGGTGTTGGGCACTGTATGAAGGCGTGTTCTTTGATACGTACAGGGTGTGATGCACTTGTCTGAGAAGTTGAGAATAATGGCAAAAAGATTGTAGAATGAAGTTCAGCATTGAAGTTTGGTGAGTGGTCAGTGAGGGGTACAGAACATGAGCTGTTTGTTGATAGCAGAGCGTGCAGTGGTGGTAGTCATATGGTGCTATGCAGAATTGAAGTACCAA
>OX465052.1:980798-1000798 GCA_949841015.1 Aplysina aerophoba | reverse complement strand
TATATGGTTGGGACTGCGGACAATGTCCTCATTAGAGAGGTTTCCTTCATTCGGGGTGTCCTTTATAGAGAGGTTCCACAGTATCAGTGTTATGTCCCAAGATCATATCTTTCTTGTTTCTACTCTTTGCATCCACAAAAACAGAGCTAAAGCATTTGTCCAGGCAGTGAATTGTGCTCGAAGGAAGGCGGAATCAGTGTCGCTGTCACTTGGGTTGCAGCTATGCTCGCCTCTGTCTATCGTGGAGCACTCCTGTGAGCTAGTCCCCTCGGAGGAGGAGGAGTCCTGTCCTTGTCCAGAGGGTGACGGGACTTGCAATCCTTCAGACTGCCAACCTGTGAGGTGCCAGATACAGCAGAACACCTTGGCCTTCTCTTCCTCTGTAACTGCTCACTTTGAAATGGCACCGAAGCGCACCTGCCGCCACAAATCGTGCCCTAAACACTTCCCCAGTTGTAATGCCATTTGATTATACAGATTGACTCCAAAGTCATATTGTTATATTGCTGTATATACGTAAGTAAGTAACACTGTTTGATGCTGTATGTTTTGTGTATCAAGACACTCCCTTTGCACATTGCATAATATTCTGCATGGAAAGCAAGTTCCATTGTTTTACGGTATACAAACAACCACCACCATCCCTATGTAGTCAGTACTATTGTCCATCCCTATGTAGTCAGTACTATTGTCCATCCCTATGTAGTCAGTACTATTGTCCATCCCCATGTAGTCAGTACTATTGTCCATCCCTATGTAGTCAGTACTATTGTCCATCCCTATGTAGTCAGTACTATTGTCTATCCCTATGTAGTCAGTACTATTGTCCATCCCTATGTAGTCAGTACTATTGTCCATCCCTATGTAGTCAGTACTATTGTGCCTTTTTGATTATGCCGGTAGTGTTGCTTGCCAGTTCCTACCTGCCATTGTTGCACAATCATGATGGATATTTCGCAATATTGCGCAATAATACCACCACAAAGGTACATGTAGGGGATTGTGTGCAAGTATGTGTATGTAAGCGCCTAGGGGAGGGACTAGCACACCAGGTCAGTACATGACAGGTGAAAGGGTGGGTCAGTGAGCTTCTACCACAGAGCATCATCAACAGCTGAAGAAGATCTATGGATCGAAACACCCTGTGCCTTATTGAAGTTGATGCTGTTGTAGAAGCTCAGTACCTTACCCTTTTATATAGTGACCACACAGCAATGAACCTATACAATACATGCACAACATGCCATAATTATACATACATAATTGCATGGGCAAGAGATGTACATTCTCTCCTCAATTCATAGAGCAACCTGTCATATAACAGCATGCAGCAGATCTGGGAAACGAGCTTGCACCACAACACACACACACGTACGTACACTTCTCTGAAAATCTGTCATCTATGTGTGGCAATTAATGTATATAGATAGATAGTGTGTGATGTACGTACAGATAACGTAAATTACTGAATTGAAGAACTAAAAAGAACGAGTGAGCGAATCAGGAAACAGAGAGGCAAATTTGAAATCATGAGGATGATGTGGGGGGTTGTTTACCTAACTCAAATAAGAGGTCCATGACGATTCCTGACACTGAGGGTTCGAGGTAGTCGGAAGTTGATAGGTAGAGGATGCGGTCCAAGCACTCGAGAAAACAGTCCCGATTTGAAGTCACCTTGGCAAGACAGTGCAAGGTCACAGCCGCACGCCTCAGCATTGCAACAGACATAACTGGATCGTCTTCAAAACTGTTTTGTGCTACCGGTGTGGGAAGGACTTTGTTGCGACGGGCATGGCTTTCAACCAGTTCCAGGCATTCTACAAGATGTGAAATGACCATTTTCTGGTGGCCAATCAAAAAGCTTGCAGCCTCATCTCCTTGCGCAAGGTTTGACAGGAGCACGAGGGAGAACTGCTTCATGACAGGTTGGTCTTTCAACCCGAGGAACTTGACAAGGTGTGTGTACAGTGTCTTTTGTCTTGCCAACGGTGGGGTTGCCAAAATGTAATCCACATTTACGTCAGCAATAGAAATCTTTGCCAACGCTTCAACAACCATCCGTTGTGGGGAGAGGTTGAAGGCGAGTGCAGAAGAAGCAAACTGCTCTACCGCTTCGGATGCAGGACACACAGCCCAGTGAAGAAGTCCGTCCACCAAGGGGAGTGTGACGGATTCAGGGTACAATGATAGATCCAGCTGTCCAGAGATGTTTGACAAGATGATGAACACGCTCTCTCGCAGTCCTCTCAGGCAGTCCTGCCACCAGTAGTCTGCCGAGCAGCTGGTTTCGTCTGGACACGCCTCCTTCTCACAGTCAATGTCCTCAGGGTCATCCTCTGTGGCAAATGCAGACGTCTTCTTGGGAAGTTGTAGGATGTGAACATGGTGGAGCAGGAGCAACACGCCCAAGAGCCGAAGGAGACGAGGATGCTTGGAGAATTCTGTATCATTCCCCGGGATGAAAGAGAGGCTGCGCAAGATGTTGGACAAGCACAAGCACCTTTGCTGCAGTACTTCCTTGTCTGGTGGGATGGTCCACAAAGGAGATTCAACCTTGCTGCAAACCTCGTGCTCCTCACAGGGAGATGCTGGTGCCGCGAGCGAGCCATGGGCCTGTTTCCCTGTGTCTACACCACTAGCAGATACATCCATGCTGGTTTCGCTGCTGTTGGAGCTTTCCGACCAGCTTCTTCCCCTTCGCCATCGTCTTGTTCGAAGGCTGAACGGATGCTGCTCGTCGATGCGATGGTAGGTCCCCACTTGCAACGCCTTTAGCCTCATCTTATCCAAGTTGCTGTGGAATGGCTCGTGTGAGGGGAAATTGCAGTGCCGTGAACTGTAGTCTACATCGATGTGACTGTAGTCCTCGAGGCTGGCACTGACATCAACAAGATCCGTGCACACTGCCTGCCCCAACGGACCTACGCAAGTGGCGTTGCTGCTCTGTGCCACCGTTCGAGGGCTCGCCTTCATCTCGTATTGACCCACTTCACAGCTGTCGGCAGTTTCCTTAATCGCTCCAACGCTGCTCCCGACGGAAGACGACAAACCACTGTCATTCTCCTTGCTGTCGTTTGGGTCCTCACTGAACACGTCACCGAAGATCTCTGTGAGGCACCTGTAGAAGTGGTCAACAATGGCCGTCAAGAGGGGCTGGTGGTTGTACATATTAAAATACATAGCCGTGCGGTCATCGGCCAGCATCACGTTCAGCGTGTCGATAGCCCACGTCGCCTCAGACATGATCCCACTCTTTAGGCTCATAACAAGTCGTAAAGGTTCAACCTGACCTAAAGATGGGTGAGGGAGGAACGGGAGGGGAAGGGGATGAGAGGGAGAGATAGATGAATCAGTTGAAACAAGGGACAAGCATGAACATATGTCATTTAGTGCAGTAGTTGCCACATACACATTGCGCACATGGTTGGTGTGTAGCAGAGCAACACACACACACAGACACACGCGCACACACACACACACACACACACACACACACACACACACACACACACACACACACACACACAAGAATAGGGTGCATTAGGGAGGAATAAGGGTGACTTGGGGAGATGGGGTGAGTGAGCTGGGAAAACTACCTGACACCTCACCCACTATACAGGCACAATTTTATGGGATAGTCGAGCAAGCGGGTTACGGTTATCACAAGTCACACACAAGGTCAGCTACACATTCCACATCCTCCCATCCCTCAGCAGTGAAGCCTACAGCAGATAGCTAATTACATATGAGGGGTCGCCTCGAAAGCACACAAAAGACAGACAGACCTTCAGGAATTCACAGCAAGACCACAAAGCCATCCAATGGACAATGAATATATTTAGCTGGTGCAAAATTCATAGCCCACACCAAAGGTCGAGGGGTTAATTAATTAGCTGTCATGTTTGGACACTCTGCGTAGGTGTTGAGCACTGACCACAACGTGAGACCAAGAGACAGTTACGCACTGGGTGTAACATGTATACAACCCAAGCCGGGCAAGTGATCAGTCTCGATGAGCTTGAACTCATTTGAGAAGACAAGGAGATGAGTGAATGGTACAGAGTTCTTCTGCACCAGCTAGAGAAAAGGGTGAAAGCCTCTTTGTCTTGAAGAAGACCAGAGCATTCTGGCCGAATCATCAGCAGGGTTTTCGGCCCATTTTCCAGCTGGTATAGAAGAACCTTTACCGTTCATGCAACAGCCAGCTGAGAAGCCCCCGCTTCATAAGAGAATGAGTATCCACACAGCTACTACTAGCTGATGTGGTAGGCTCTTGCGCAGAGTCAACAAAGTGGACTGCTATGAACAGTTGTTCTCTGTCCAAAGCCTGCATAGGAGGACATCCTTTGTGGCACTTGCTGATTATGACCATCAAGATTAAAACGGCAAATACGAAGAATACTTCAACACAAACGTGCGCTACTGAGTTATGCAAAGGCAGTAAAGGACAGCAGCTGGTGATGCACTTCATCACACTTCAAGGAACTCGGTCACATTTCCACATTGTCAACTCTATGTACACATGTACATATGCAGAGGTTGCACAGAATGCCCAAAATGTAGAATATTACTGAATTTTGTATTGGCTCCTTTCTTACTCCGCCCACTTTACTATTGCCCCACCCCCCATCACTCACCGCAATCCTGTGGCATCATCCTCCTAAACTTCATGAGTTGTGGGCTCACTCCCTCAACGGTGGTTGACCAATCATGAATTCTACCTCTCTTCACTGCACCTTCCCGCACAGCCGATGACTCGCTCTTGGCCAAGTGGGCAGCTGTTGTCACTGTCTTCCCCTCGGGATAGTGTGGCTTATCATTGGACTTCGTGCGAGACATTGGCGGTTGAGGGGTGGGAGGTTGTGAGGCAGAGCTACCTGTGGAGGGGGGACGTTGGGGGCTCCCGCGACTCCAACTATCTGGCTGTGCTGCGGCTTGGTGCTGCTTCTGCATTATGGATGACTTGTGGAGACTCTCCCGTTCGATGGAGGAAGCAGAAGACGACGGGCTCATACTGAAGTGGTGTCCTTGGGCGGACGACGGGTGGTAGCCGGCAGGCATCAACGGCATGCCACGGTTGGGAGGGTGTGTGTATCCGGACGCTGCATACCGTGCATGCATCGCAAGCTGTTGCTGCTGACGCTGTGCCTGCTGCTGTTGGTGGTGGTGGTAGGCAGCCATTTCCTGTTGGTGTTGCAACTGACGACTCATCTGGCTGGGGTACATGGCCATATTCCTCTGCTGCTGTTGCTGGTGGTATGGGTGCATTTGCAAGGACTGGTAGGAGGGGTAGTGAGAGGAGTACGGCTGCGGGGGATGGTGACCGCCTGGGACACCTTCTAGTCCTGGGTGCTGCAATGGGTGGCCAGCTGTCGGGTGAGGCATCACGAATGAGTGCCTACCATACGTGGCCGGTGAGTATTCTGACTCGTACACCTGTCTCAGCTGGGGGTAGCCGCTATTGGGGGCGGGGCCTCCTGGGTACCCTGGCTGCTGGTACACAGCGGGTCCTCCCATCCGTTCCTTGTAGGAACTCCAACTGGGAGAAGCACGAGGGTACTGCTTAAACTGGGGCATCATACTGCTGCCAGCGGACATTGCGTATGGTGGGATGCCACTACCGGGTTGTTGAGGGGGGTCTGTTAAAGGTGGCGTGGACTTGACTCCCTCTGTCTGCAGGGGTGGCGTTCCAGAAGGGATCCGTCCCCTCTCTCCTTCAACGGTCTGAGGCTGAAGAGTTCGCTGTTGCAGTGGTGGTTGCTGGACATTAGGGGTCCACGCCTGTTGCTGTTGAGTTGGCTGAGATCCTTGAGACATCTGCTCTTCTGGGTAGGACGACTGGGGAGTGCCGACTGATGAGGGCTGGTGGAGATCCTGAAAGGACGACGAGAGTCTTTCATCGCTCAGCTGCTGCAGAGGGGTACTGACATTGCTGTCAGATGGATCGGTCTGGCCAGCCTGAACAGAGCCCCTCTGAGCCTGTTCGGCATCAGATGATGTTGAGAGAGAGCGAGAATTCGTCCTCTCGAAGCCACTGGTAGTCTCTGGGTAGGGCTGCAGGGAGGGGAGGACCACAGTACGTATGTCTTATGCGGCACCAACCAAAATCAGCTGTCACATCATAGGAACACGACCACAGCATGGACAATTGGCGATTACAACTCTAAGCAAACATCCATTATTCTGGCTACTACTACGGCACACACTACAAACATTGCACACACACACACACACACAATGAACCACAACCACTGAGATGCCCCAGTGAGCTAGTCCATTCAATAAAAGGTTACCTATACGCAATTGCTTAAGCAATCTGATTGGTGAGTGTGACTAGCTGACTAGCTGATGTGTCTCGCTTCTCTGCTGCAATGTCACACAGGCAGCTGACTTCATGCAAATATGTTGTCATGGTAACCAGCAAAGGGGGAAACCCAAACTTACATGTTGAATGGGTGAAGTAAGCGTGCGTTGCTGTTCTGGTTGTGGTGGGGTCATCTGGTGAGCATTACGCAAGTTTGTCACTGAGCCTTGCGGGAGAATGGTCGGGCTCAGAAGAGGTGAGGGCGTACCACCACCTGCTGTGTTAGCGACACCCTCGTCGTTCCCATTACTTGCGTCCGAGAGCAGGTCCTTCACAATCTCAGAATCCTCTTCCTTGTCAACTGAGTCTTCAACCTTCGTTTCGTCTGGCGCCAGTCCCTGGCTGTTGGCTGTTACCTCGGGACGACTCACCCCACTTGAATGAGACACGGCGGAGTGCTGCAGCGAAGGTAAGGCTCCACCTCCCCAGTGTCTACCGGGCAGGTCCCCCGTCTGGCTGGTATAAGGGGGAGGGGCCACTGCATTAGGAGGAAGATCCTGGTTGTAGAGGTTTGATGACGATCCAGCGGATTGATGGGAGGGGTGAGTGGGCGTTCCCACAGGGCAATGGCTGTTCATTGCAGGATTTCCCCCTTGATGATATGCCAAATAACGACCTTCCCGATTTGCCATCATAGGGTCACTTTGAGAAGATGCCTGCATGACTGGTCCTTGAAGAACCGCTGGTGGTCTGTACGGGTCGCCATGGTGACCAGCGCTGTAGCCAGGGTACTGGTTGCCAGGGGGCCAGCTTGGCGGGTGAGCAGCAAACTGATCTTGAGTGTGGGCCGACATTGCATGCTGGGTGGATTGATGATGTGGGTGACCCCACTCCACCGGACCCTGAAAATAGGCGAGGTACGTACGTATGTAAGTATGTGTGTAGAGTTGGTTAGTTCGCCCACTTGTACACAAATGGCTGTCCACCGACATTAACATTTCTCACTATGGTAGCAAGAAACTTGGCGTGCAAAAAAGACAATGCTATTTGCATTGATACTGTTCCACACACGCACACACACGTACTCACGCACATACCTGCTGAGTTGCTATTGGAGGATGCTGTGCAGAGGCACTCCACTGCCCCATTCCACCATCATGATGCCCCATGGGTGGGACTCTGTAACCACCCCCCATTGACGAGGGGGGCATACCCATGGATGGGTGCTGCCCAGGGTAGCTTCGCTCATAGCTAGGGGGGTATTGCCCCATACCAGCGGCCGAGTAGCTCATGTCCTGCAACATTTGTCGGCTCCCGTAGTGGGGGTAGGAGTCATTCTGCAATGGGGGGGAGGGATTGAGGGGAAAGGGAAGGATAAAGAGAGGTGAGGAAGGGTTTGAGAGTAATAGAGGGGAGAGAGGAGAGGAAAGGAGGGGAGGAGGGGAAGGGAAGGGAAGGGGAGGGAAGAGGGAGAAGACTCAATACCGTGCAGATGAAACGAATAGGAACTACAGACTGTACACTGTGAAGTGAACAAATTGAAGATAGCTTTCACTTTGAATTATAGGTGTACATACATACACATGCGCGCACACAGAGACACACACACACACACACACACACACACAGACACACACACACACACACACACACACACACACACACACATTCACATCAGAAGGCTCTAAAACGAGCTACTCTACACACAAAGAGCTCTGTTCCATCTCTGCCCAACAATGGCCAGTCACGTCAGCACACACTTGGCCATTGGACACGCTCCCCGCACAGCATACAACCAACCACCCAGCACCCATTCACTACACACAAGTCCCCTTCCACAGTGAAAACCTCCCATGAGTGGGTGTGAGTGTGGCCACAGGAAGTATGCCAACAATTCAATTGACTCCTCTGTATGAACACAGAGAGGGCTTGCCAGGGAACCTACTGATCATACAGACAAAAACAAAGGCAGAGGGCAGGTACACACACAGGGGATTCCCCTCCAGCAGGACTGCTCTTGCAGGCCCCACCACGCTTCACCAGCAGCACCACTGCGTGTCAGCATAACCTTATCACTTCCACCACTCACACCTACACCATCCAACCAATCTCTGACCAACTCCACCCCCCACCCGCCAAACTCACAGACAGCATCCCGTTGCCCATTGCTTTGATGTTGGCCATCTTGGTTGAGTAGTCCGAATTGAATCCGTGCGAAGTGTAGCCATCGGGAGGGTATCCCCCCATGTACGGCGACCCCATCGAACCCTGTAAGTTCGGATTGCTTGGAAAGGATGCTTGCATGGATGGATCCATGTTCTTCCTTCTGGGGGTCACTGGGGTCTGAAGGAAGACAGACACACTACATCAACTTCTAGCAGACAACTCACATTCATAGTCTCAATCTTTGCCCAAAGATCCACTTTAAAACAACTAGTACATACAGCATTAGAACGTACGAAGCGTTCTAGCCCTACAAACGACCTGATCAGTAACCCGTGACACAATGATGCATGCGGCAGGCGTGTGGGGAGTCCTACCAAAAAACTCAACAGCCACGGCAGTGGCGCTACAACAAATACCTGACAATGAACCAACCTTCGAGCTTTTGAAACTGCTCTAAGATGGCCGAAACAATAGAAGAACCCTGCAAAGCCTAACTCGCTCCTGTCCTCGCTATTTCCTCCATTTTCTCGTACACACAAGGTACACTTTGCGGCCAGATGACATTCATAGTATAACAGGTCACGTGAGCTAAGTCATGCAACTGCACATGCGCAAAAGATAGGGTACCGGGAAACTTGAATAATAAACAAGAGACATCATTTAGGACACGTAAAATACGTTCTGATGTTACGTCGCAGTGTTTGATGTACGTTATGTTGTGCTAGACGCGTCTGCTTCAAATTGTAGATGATCACTCCAACAATGACTAAAACAAAAGCCAATGCATAAAGCCATGATAACTGCAGGAAATATAAAGAGAAAATACAGTGGGGTCATAATACACAGAAGACAACAAAATGTACAGAGACAGTCATTCACTATACCCTACACTGCACTTACTAGGCATACACTAGACACATAAATCTCCATGATTGAAATCACACACTACAGTGCTTGAGGCGTACTAATCCAGCGCTATTCCTTTTGCTTAGGGGCACTTAGCCTCCATGTTGTAAACGTCAGAGGAAGCGAAGCTAGCACGCTAGCTATACTAGAGACATACACGCAGGTCTGGCATCCACAGCAGATGGCGGTAGACAATGAGCATACGTACATATGTACAACATGAGACTGCCATGACAGAGGGTAGCACATTCATTCTACGCAACTCACTGTGTACTTAAACAGGAATAATCCAAAGAGAAGACCATAGAAGTCTGATGTAAGTAGAGACAGGTTGATGAGGGCAGCACTGGACCGCCTCATGACAAATGGCATGAGAGCAGTAAATAGACACAGGGACAGTGTAAAGCCAGCAAGATACCCAACTGCAAGGAGGAAAGGGGAGGAGAGGGGAGGGGAGGGGATGGAAGGGCAGGAGAAGTGGTGAGGGGGAGCAGGAGGGAAGGAGAGGAGGGGAGAAGAAGAGAGGAAGGGGAGAAGGGAAGGAGGTGATGGAAGGGAAGGGGAGGAGGGAAGAGCAGGGGAGGGGTAAGAGAGGTGAAGTGGAGGGGATGGGTTGAAAGGTGAAATGAGATGTAAAGCACACACAGTGTATGAAGTCCTACTACTGCTTTGTCTCATGCCTTAGAGATCAGACTCACGGAGTCGATAGTCCCACCAGTGAGTAGAGAGCAAGCTCTCGTTTTCTAGAAAAGACCTGTGTGCAGGAGGTTCAGTCACCATCGATAACAATGCACTGCTACGCAAGCTAGTCACACTCACATCTGGACCCCAGCGATGACAGATGCAAACAATCCCAGTAACGCCAGGAACTCCAAAATGGAGTGCTTCTTCACCAGAAACTCTTGTGCGACATTGCTCACTGCGTAAAGAATGGCTCCCATCAAGGAAAGAGCATCACCCAGTGGGGCACCCACGACTGAAAAAGGGAAAATATCACTTGTTCTTACAGACTTGCATGATAATGCCGGTAACATAATGATACAGTGTGGAACCTCTCTATAGTGGACACCATTGGGACCCAGCTGGCTGTCCTGTATAGAGAAGTGTCCCCTATTCAGAGGTAGATTTGTACACAGTTCTATGTGTTTGGGGCAGCAGACACTGTCCTCATTAGAGAGATGCCCTTGATTCAGAGTGACCTTTATAGAGAGGTTTCACTGTACTTCATGTGTATGTGTGTCATCCTTGCAGGGGCTTACCTGTTCCTTGCGATGCCTTTCTCACATCTGCCACAACCAACAAGACAACCCCTACCAAGCAAGAACCAACGCCGGCTATGTGGGTAGCGCCGTAGCGTACTCGCAGAAACAAAAATGAGAGAATCATCACAAAGATTATGGTTGTGTTGTCTAGGAGCTGTGAATGGGGGGAAGGAGATGGGAAGACTATCAAAGACAATACAATACGTGGGCGGTTGAAGGCATTGCGGGTGATGTCACATGAATACGTGCAGAGTAGCACTACAGGTGTGATGCCGACAGCCACATGTGGGCCAGTCATAACTGGTCTTTACAGAGAGGTGGCTGCATTACACAGTGACCACTATAGACAGGTCCCACTAGTAGGGGCTGGCTGCTTTAGACAGGTGGCTGCCTTACACAGTGACCACTATAGACAGGTCCCACTAGTAGGGGCTGGCTGCTTTAGACAGGTGGCTGCCTTACACAGTGACCACTGTAGACAGGTCCCACTAGTAGGGGCTGGCTGCTCTATACAGGTGGCTGCCTTACACAGTGACCACTGTAGACATGTGTCACTGCATCACCAGCTCAACATGAGTGCTCACATGTACACATGTGGCTATAGATGAGCCGGAAAGAACATTCAGTACACAACTTTGATGGTCTGAACCAAGGACAAAGTACCAACTTGAAATAATTATATTATGCACATTAAACATGAGATTATGATAAAGGATAAACAAACAGATGTCTTCTTATACATACATACATACATGCATATGCATACGTACATACATACATACATATGCATGCATGTACTCACACGCACACACACACACACACACACAAACATTCATGCACATATGCACCTACTCGTATGCATGTACGCGTGCACACGCACGCACGCACGTACGCACGCACACACAGACACACCTGCATACTTGTCAGCGAGGTGTACCCCTGGGCACTGACCATGACATAGTTACCTTCCACACCTATCAGGGCTATCAAAACATACTTCCACCAGTTCGCCGCTAAAATGCCCAAAAAGCCCCTCCGATAGGCAAGAATGGGCGCAAACACAATCCCCAGCAGAAGATAGGCGAGGTAGGACTGACAGACTGAAGAACTGAAAGAGAACTCCGATTTGAGTATCTGGTTGAAGACCGCCGTGGCACACAGGAGAATGGAGAGAACCTGACTAAGTAAAATGGTCAGAATCGTCCTTCTACATAAGACAGGAATGGAGTGGAATGTGAGAGTGTACAGTACCTTGACACAGAATCCGCATCAAACGCGTAGGGAATTTAATAGCATCGAGCATCATTAAATACGTAGTTTACTTAATAAGAACCTTAATTTCCGGCAAAACGTCAGTCTCCATGCCATTTTCTTGCTTTGTCTCTCATCTTCTTCGAGCAATGGTCCGGTGTCTGTGTCAGTCTCATCAACGAGCGATTGCGACTTTTCTTCTTGCTCACCTTCAACACGGGGTGAAGACATGTGTACAATGTCGCAATAAAATATACTGATTACGCAATGCAATTATTAATTAACCACAAGTCTCAAAAACAGTTCATAGCTGCAAAATTAGATATTACTGCGCGAGTTATTGCCATATTATAATATTGTCATGTTCTCTTTGTTCTGTTAGCTGTTACTTGGAACTGCAGCTGGAGGCGAGCAATCTCTGCATCCAGCGAAGCCAGCTCCCGCCGAAACTGTCTCTCACTGCTTGTGGTGCACGCGGTAGATCCACTCATAAAGGACGCATCTCTGACACTTTTGTCCAGCTGCTCCTTCTCTCGCCCAGCTCCACAACCCTCCACTGAGGCTAGCTTAGCGGGAGTCCAATGAGCAGTGGAGTTCATGCGGTCCAGTCCATTGTCAAGTAAGTCTGTTAAGGACGAGGATGAGGTTGGACTGCCTCTCACATCTTTGTGATTCTGGGGTGCTCCCTCTGGTGGTGGTGGTGGGTTGATGAGGGAGGGTGAGAAGTCACCGAGGAGTGTTGATTCTGTGTCATCTGACTCTGAGGGCAGTGCCTCTGTTCCAAGGGCCTCCAAGAACCTGAAACATACGAATGTGCACTCATGGTTGGACAGAAGATTTCTCCCTTATCTCCCTCTGGTTGCCAAGTAGTGTGCATGTGTGTGTGTGTGTGTGTGCGCATGCGTGCGTGTGTGTGTGTATGTGCTGTGCGTGTGTGTGTGTGTGTGTGTGTGTGTGCGTGCGTGCGTGTGTGATACTTTTGTGAGTTGCCATCATCTGCGAGGTCTTGAAACTTCTGCATCACACTAAGCGGTACCTTCCAGCCCACCTCACTTGTGTGCTGTTCTCTGGTGATCTCAGTAAGGAAGCTGGCAATGCAGTGCCTGAGTGCCCTGCAGGGGGGACATGTGATAGGAGGGGGGGCAAGCTCGGCCAACAGAAGCATAGACAAATGAGAAGATGAGTTCATTGCACATAACATACACATAACAGAGGGATCGTGTTGGTGAACAGATCTGGAGCATGTAATTAATGTAATGTCTGGCAGTGCAAGGGAACACCCATGCACACACACACGCACGTACGCACGCACGCACGCACACACACACACACAGACAGACACACACACACACACACACACACACACACACACACACACAGTGCAATAGAAGCAGTGCTTCCCAGCCCCTGTCTCAACTTGCAACATACAATGTCTCATCGTACGCTCTTGTTACTTCACTCTCTTTCTCTGCCAATGCCATTCTTATCATCCGGACTTCAGATTGGCTTATCTCCAATTGGGACTGCAACTGTCCACTCTCACGCATTGCGTTCTGATACTCTCTGTGCCTCTTGTCACGCTCAGCTGTGACTGCGCCCACTTTCTGCACAACAGGAAAACAGACAAAGGTGACCACACACACCTACACTTGTCCCTCCCCCTCTCCCGCTGAACCGGTCCCTTCGTGCAATGCTCCCCTCCTCTACCTTGTATCTACTACTGGTCTATGCGTGCACCACACACACACACAGCTGTAGCTGTAGGTACGCACCTGCTGCAAAGCAGTGTTCTCCCCTTCCAGCTTGCCCATTTCTGCATTCGCTTTCTGTAGAGCGAGCTCACACTGAGTCAGCCTCCTGAACACAGTGACACACACAACACACACACACACACACACACACACACACACACACACACACACACAATATTCACACAATACCCAACAGGATAGGTGATTAAGATAGAACAACAAATGGTATAGGATGAATAACTCCAGGGAATAATACGTGATGTAGTGACCCTGAGGTCTTACTGCTGGTGTTACGGGAGGTCTATGGTCAGAGGAGACAGCTGCCCCAATGGCCGGGTCTAATCCAGAACCATGGCAGTCTATGAATGCAGAGGTGCTCACTCCTGTAAGCTGTTGGTGTCATTCTGAAGCAACTGGATCCTACTCAGGAGCTCATTGTGGTGGGCGGGGCTGTCTTCAACCCCACCCCCTTGCATGTGCAGAGACAGAGCCTGAAACAACCGTACAGAACTCCTCAGAGGCTTCAAGTGATGGTGAGAGACACCTGAGGGGTGAAGGCAACATACAGTACACACACGCATGCACAGATGTACACACACGTACACACACGCACACACACACACACACGTACACACACACACACACACACACACACACACACACACACACACACACACACACACAGACACACACACACACACACACACACACACACACACACACACACACACACACACACACACACACACACACACACACACACACACACACACACCACACACACAGTTGCATGGTGAGCTACACCTCACCTGAAGTCTGCAGTGCTGCTTGTAACTCCACCAGGGCCTTGCCCAACCTCTCAACAAGAACTGGCTGGACCACCTGTGACAGATCCTCCTCCTCCTCAGCCTCCTCAATCCTGCTCCCCTCCTCTGCCAAAGATGCACGGTGTGAGGAGAAAGGAGCACTCTCGCTAACCCGACTTGACTGTGGTTGTGCGTCTCTGCTTCTGTTCCAACTGGAGGCATTAGGTAGAGTGAGGTGCGGGTACAAGGTCGGGTGGAGTGGGAGCTGCTGGGGAGCGTTGTACGTAGGCAGCGAAGCGACGTGGGGGTGAGTGGGAGGGGGGTAGTGGGGTGGGAAGTAGGCCGGGTGAAACAGCCAGGGAGGAAGGGAGTGAGGTGGCGGCGGAAGGTAAGGCCCACTGCTCCCGTAGGAGTAGCTCCCACTTGGTGCAGATGGGACACTTGTAGGGATAGGCCTAGGTGTGAGGGAGGATGGTGGCACAGGAGGTCTGTCAGGGGAATCCCCATGCTGTGAGTGGGTAGATTGAGCAGCCGAGTGGCGTGTTCCCAGATGCCTTGGGTCAGAGTGGTGGCCAACCTTGCCCGTGGCAGGTCCTGAAGGCGGAGTCAGGACACCGTGTCTATGAATACTGTTATTTCCATGCGCTGTCTGCAGTGTCTTCCTGGCTCCCTCTGTTCTCTTCTTCACATCCAGCGCAGGCTCACTCTTCAGTCTTCGATGAGCAGTGATCCTCCTCCTCTTTGTCTTCCTGTTAACACCGACTGTCGTGCAGGAAACACTGTCTGCAGGAGGAGCACTGTGATGACTAGCGCTACGATGTGCAAGGACAGGTGTTGAGGTGGCCCCGGGCCGCAGGGCAGGCTCAGCCTTGTCCCCGGGGAATCTGGGCTTTGCTCTCTTTTGTCCCACCTCCTCGCCCCTAGCAGGTCTCATGGGAGGGACTTGCTTGGCTGGAACATTTTGTGCGTGGTTTTCACAAATCGCACACAAAATGAAAAACAATAATTTCAAATAAAGTGTTTGGAAGTGCAGCCGCAGAAATCATATCGCGAAACAGATTACCTTTTCTATGCTTGTCCGAGCTTGCAATCGTTCGCAACAGGGCCGCGCATCTATCCAGCCCTCTGTTCGCTGCACCAACCTGCCAAGGAAGAAGGAGTACCGTTTATCATCTAAGCATTACACTGCTGTGCAGTTCGATTGCGCTCCAAACCTGGTCTTCTTCCGAGTCTGTGGAGTATAGGGAATACTTCGGTAACCTTCTCGATCCGCGAGCCATTTTTCAACTGCTCGCGGGAATCGTCATAGCGATCGCGCCACAAAATGGCTACCGACGAGGAGAGGGTGGACAGAGAGAAGGTGAGAAAGTTAACATCGCTGTTCTGCGCTTCTCATCTTATGTTTATGTGTGTAAACGGTTTTATTCAATAGACATGCCCTCTTCTTTTGAGAGTATTTGTAATGGACAGCGAGCATCACAGACCTGACGAGTTCACGAGAAAGAAAGTGCCAGACAACGAACTGCAGATCTACACCTGGTACGGCCACGACTGCCCTCCTGTATTCACCAATGTAATGGCTAGAGCAGATGCGCCGGGAAGGACTAGTCAATTCCTGTTGTATAAGTGCATGCGTGTGTCAGTACGTGTGCGGACAGCAACAGTATGCACTCAGCATAATCTGCTCATACAGTGTGCACTAGCCGTGAGCATTCAATGCACCTTTTGTAATAGTCAGATATATATATAATAATGTACAATATAAGTGGTGTATTGTGTGTATGTGTACAGTACGTATGTGTACACAGCTGTTGTCTTGTGCCGCAGGATGGACTGTACTTTGAAGGAGCTCAGCAGTTTAGTAAGAGAGGTTAACCCAGACCTGCGGGAGAAGGGGACGGTCCTGTCCTTTGCCACAGTCTACCCTGACAGGCGAGGCTTGTTCAAAGTGAAGGAGATTGGCACCACTGTGTGTGGGAGAAAGGGCAACGATGACATCAAGACGCTTCGATCACAAAAGTTCCAGATAGGGGATTTCATGAGTGTGGCTGTATCACGCCGAGCATCAAGGGGCAGACCCTATTAATTTAGTCAGGTAGTCCATTATATTCCAATGTAGGACCACTTTTGCATTTTGAGTCAAACAGTTTGGTATGTCAGCAATTCAACAACTGGCAATGTACTGCGTATGTAATAATTTTAATAATAGCAAATAGCCGTGCTGCCATATGATTTGTTCTGCATGAATGAGATAGCATACAAATGTATGTATATGCGAAGTGTAGCACTGTGTCTCTTTCTATGTGCATGTACAGGTGGTACACACTGCAAAACAGTACAGAATATCCTTCTTAAAAAGCTCTATTCTAGTTTCTGTGTTATTACATAAATCCTGTACTCTCCTGTCACATGTACACGGCACACGTCTCGCAAAAGAGGTCCCCGTGTTGGCTTTCGTAGAAGGAGTCGCTCGACATTGGCGTGCTGCAGCGTGTACAGATGAAGCACTCGCGGTGGAAGGGACGTGCTTTGTAAATGGTGTACTTGCTGAGGATGGGCTTAACGCACTTTGTACACCTCAGGCCAAACTGCTGGATGTGGCACTCTTTGCAATAGGGCTTGTCCTCATGGTGGACAGGCGTCTCTTCCACCAAGTTCTTCTTGCAGTGGGTGCAATTGAAGCACTTGTGGTGGTAAGGCCTGCCGCGGTACTTGATTCCCTTCTCGTATATCTCATTCTTGCATGCAACACAGCGTACGGTGCCTTGGCTCGATTTATGCTTGTAACACTCCCTGCAACGAATCTTGTTATCCTTGAGCACAAACTCTTCGCCAGTAAGTGACATTTCACACTTGATGCACTTGAAGCATTGTGAGTGCCATCTGTACCCCTCGTACTGAATGGAGGTGTCTCGAGCACCTATGACTCCTTCACATGCTGAGCAGGAGGTCAACCCGCCTATGATGCACTTGCCGCAAAAGAGGTGCCCTTGCTCAGTGTAAAAGGGCTTGTCCTTGAGCGGTGTCCTGCAAAGGAAGCACTGGAAGCATAGCTCATGCCAGAACTTGCCCCGAGCTCGAATCTTCTTATCCCCGACAGTAATTGGCTCTCCACAGCTGTCGCAGTCGTCTGCCTGGTGCTTGTCGTAACACTGGGGGCAGCACACGATCTTGTCACTGACATGCATGAACCTCTTCCCTCCTCCAAGCTCCACGTCGCAGTACCAACAGCAGAAGTGGTTCTTGTGCCACTTCCTGTCCAGGGCTTCCGTGTAGGTGTCAAGAAAGATGAGCTACAAAGAGCAAAACATATCTTTAAAGGCAGAACACTCCTGCTCACTACAACTGATGCCAAGCAGTATATAGCTATACATATATATATGTTATTGTATTATTGTATTATACACTTTAACTTTCACGGGGTTAAACTTTCGCGGTTTTCGCGGATCAGCAGCCATCCGCGAAAATTTAGACCAGTCTGGTAACGAGTCTGCATTTGTAAGACGATTGCGTCACAAACATGTGAAAATGGCGGCAATTCGCTAGGGCAATTTGATATGCAGCTAAGAACCTCCACTGAAGCAATTGATTACATAAATATGCCAAGGATTCAGAGGAAGCGACAAATCGACGAATCAAAGACTAAGACCCTGCATCCGCAAAATAAAAATGTGAAAATTGCTAAAATCTGTGATCTGCGAAAGTTAAAGCGTATACGGTAATTCCACTGTGTATATGTAATGACCTATGGTGTGTTGGCATGTCAACAAACACTGCTCGTAAACTACTTCACCCACCTCATCACATCCATAGCACCGCTTGGCCTGCAGTTCTCCATGGCAACGGCCGCAGAAGATGCCATCTGTGTCGTGTCCAAAGTAGTACTTGAAGTCCGCAATGAATTCCTTGCACTCTTCACACTGGAAACAGGCGGGGTGCCACACCAAATTTGGCCCAGCATGCTGCATCTCAGTGTAGACGTAGAACTCGCCATGTAAGATGTCTCCTCCACAGCCTCTGCACAGCTGAACCAATGGCAGAGGATCTCGATAATGTGTGATGTAGCATGCGGTGTGAAAAGCACTTTAGTTGCACGCTATAAAAATTATAGTGTATTATACTTAGCTGATAAACTGTAATTATTATTAGGTGTCACTACGCATCTATCATATCTTAACGCATCTATCATATCTTATTGTACACTGAAACATAATATAAATTAATATTCACTTCCACTTAATTTGGATGCACAGTAATTCTTCAAACACACCAAGTCTCACCTCCACTGGAGCAGCAGGCTCCACTTGGGCAATGATGCCTTGTCCTCGATGCTTCCTCTCCCTCCGCTCCACAAACTTGTGAAACCTCTCTTGCTCCAGCTTAGTCATGGGGTGGCACTTGTCCAGCTCAACGTCGTACACAGGATGCTGCCTGGCCAAGAGTTCCTGCCGTTTGACTGCGCCCTTGGTGCCCAGACGAGGAACGCAGTCAATAGGCAGACTATCCATGAATTTCACCAACTAGAGTGAGTGAGCAAAAGGAGAGACAGAAGTGGCTGAAGGAGAGACAGAAGTGGCTGAAGAGTTGTGGCACAATTACTGCATTGATACAGTGCAAGTTGCATATTATCATTGATACTCCAACAGCTATGGTATTAGGTCATGCAAGTTTGATTCCCAGTTTGTTGCCAATCAACTTCAACTTGCATATGAGTTAGGTCACTTTGCCTACAAAAGATGCTACATGGAGTAAGTAACTCATGAGTGATGACCATGATGAAAAATGAACATTGGGCGGCCTGGACAAAATTGCATGCAGGCAGGGACGATAAACTGGGAATTGAATTAAACCTTCTCCAGCTCCAGTCCTGGGGGTTGCCAGGTATACTTGAAGCTCCCTCCCTTTCCCTTCTGCCTCTCCTTCTCCTCCTTGCTGAGGTGTACGTGCAACTCCATGCTGCACCAACAGTGGGTGCAGCGCTTCCTGCAAAAGGCAGTGCCATCAGTGAAAGGCATTTGTGTGGCATGCGTGCGTCTGTCTTACGCACCTCCACATGTGAAGTCTGAGTCCGGGGCACGATACCCCGCACTTCAGACACGGAGCGCCGAGCTGGCATGCTGACTCCTGCTGAAAACCCTAAGCCGATAGTGCGTACAAGTGAAGCAAGTACACGCACACGCGGTCGGGATCGATACACGAAAGTTTGAAAGAACACTGCCAAATCGTACCCTTTTCTTAATGATCTTCAGCCCTGGCTTCTTTGGAGAGCTATTCCCATCCATTTCCTCCTTTTCAGCGACAGCAAGGTCTGCCATCATCCTCCCTAGGTCTTGCTGCATCGTGTAAGGGCGTGGCGGAGAACTGAGGAGGATGTGCACTCGTACACGCCCCCCTTGCGGCACTGATTATATACACTTCCTATTTCCGGTTAAATTTCGGATGCTTTCGGTCACTCCAGAGAACATGTGAATTCATGCTTGTAGATGAGTGAATCTAATACAATTCTCCCAATAAACATACATCAATATACACCACTGCACTTATCATCTTACAT
>OX465052.1:968298-975798 GCA_949841015.1 Aplysina aerophoba | reverse complement strand
AGCGCTTTGCAACAAATAAAGCGCCACATTTCAGGACTTACAAACTTGGACACGAAGAAGCGTTGGCAGGAGGTTAACGCGACAAGAAACACACAACCGGCTGTTTGCACTGACTTGCAGCTAAAGTAGGACAAAATCATTTCCACGTGCTTTCTTCTTGTGTGCACAGGTGTTAAGCGACATTCAGAAGGAGTATGAGGTAACGAACAATATCCATGATATGCTGAACAGCTTCAAGGCTAACCCCATGAAGGAGGCGCAGAGGCACAAGGCGATGGCAGAGGAGAAGCCGAGTGAACCGACTGGCGCAGGGGGGAGGGACCCAGATGTGTGGCTTCCACCAGCACCTGTGGAGTCTAGGTGTGTGTGTTTGCATGTGTGCGTGCATGTGTGTACGTGTGAACTGTCACCTCTTGCTGTGCATTCTTTCTGTGTGCTATTGTAGTCGCCCGCTAGCTCGACACGCGGCCAAACCAGCACCCAAACAACCTGCAGTGAGACAGCCCTTCAAGAAGCCTTCAAACCCATCGCTAGGAGGAGGTGCGCGTGAGAAGGAGAGAGGGAAGGTGATAGACAGCCGGAAGCCGTCTGGAGGGGGTGGGGGAGGGGGAGGGGGAGCGAGGAAGAGTTCAAGCAGCAGCAGTGTGAAGGATGGAGGTCCAAAAGGTGGCAAGGGAAAGGACAAGGTGCATCTCGAAGTGGGGGCTTCTCAGCTGGCTGTTGCACGAATGAATATTAAAGGGTTCTCTTATACCGACTAACCTATCAAACATTGGCAAGGTTTTTCAGCCCGTTTCTAGCTGGTATAGGAGAACCCTTTACCGTTCAAGGAGCATTTCTTAGCACTGTATACTCTGTTCAGTTGGTATCAAGTCATGCTCCCTGGGTCAGTGGGTTTGTTCTTACACTGTGTGCAGAAAGAGGAAGGTGAAGGGAGCCCTCACGACGAGAAGCCAGTGAAAGTGAACTATGAAGCCTCGAACTACGACAAGGACTTGGTGGCGATGATTGAAAGGGACATGGTTCAGAGGAATCCCAATGTTCGCTGGTATGTGAGGGGCAGGGCAGGGTGGATGTGGGCGTGATCATAGACAAAGGCCACCGAAACATCTTGATAACTGTTTGTGAATCATTTGGCTACAAACCTGAATCATGTGACCTAGCTAGTAGTCAGGAGTGCTCAAGTATACAGTAGGGCCTCTCTATAAAGGACACTCTGAATAAGGGGCACCTCTCTAATGAGGACACTGTCTGCAGTCCCAACCACATAGAGCTGTGTACAAATCTACCTCTGAATTAGGGACACCTCTCTGTACAGGACAGCCAGCTGGGTCCCAATGGTGTCCTCTATAGAGAGGTTCCACTGTATACAGGACAGCCAGCTGGGTCCCAATGGTGTCCTCTATGGAGAGGTTCCACTGTACAGGACAGCCAGCTGAGTTCCAGTGGTGTCCTCTATGGAGAGGTTCCACTGTACATACATGTGTTGAGTGTGTGTTGTGTGCGTCTATCCTAAAGTGGTGTGTACAGAGACCTCGCCCCTTCCCCTCCCCCCCATCACCCTAGGGAGAACATTGCTGGTCTGAAGGAGGCCAAGCGTCTCTTGGAGGAGGCAGTGGTCCTGCCGCTGTACATGCCCGAGTACTTTACTGGGATCAGACGCCCCTGGAAGGTTTGAAGGGGGGGAGGAGGAGGGGTGGAGGGGTGTGTACACTCATTGGCACTATCTATAATGGAGGGGGTGGAGGGGTGGAGGGGTGTGTACACTCATTGGCACTATATACAATGGAGGGGGTGGAGGGGTGGAGGGGTGTGTACACTCATTGGCACTATATACAATGGAGGGGGGGGAGGGGTGGAGGGGTGTGTACACTCATTGGCACTATCTACAATGGAGGGGGTGGAGGGGTGGAGGGGTGTGTACACTCATTGGTACTATATACAATGGAGGAGGGGGAGGGGTGGAGGGGTGTGTACACTCATTGGCACTATATACAATGGAGGGTGGAGGGGTGGAGGGGTGTGTGCACTCATTGGCACTATCTACAATGTATTGTGTTGTTCAGCAGACATTTCAGCAACATAGGCCTTTATCTCCTCTTTCCCTCCTCCCTTCTCCTCCCCTCTCTTCTCCCACCCCTCCCCATCCACCCAACCACTCCCCTCTTCCCCTCCCACCCATCCAACCACTCCCTCCTCTCCCAATCCACCCAACCACTCCTTCCCCTCCCCATCCACCCAACCACTCCCTCCCCTCCCCTCCCACCCACCCAACCACGCCCTCCCCTCCCCTCCCACCCAACCACTCCCTCCTCCCTCCCCCCCAGGGTGTTCTTATGGTGGGCCCCCCAGGCACTGGAAAGACCATGCTGGCCAAGGCAGTAGCTACCGAGTGTGGGACAACCTTCTTCAACATTTCCACTTCAACCCTGGGCTCTAAGTACCGTGGAGAGTCTGAGAGGATAGTGCGCCTTATATTTGAGATGGTGAGAGTCGGGGATGGTGTCACAGTCTGATTGGACCGGACCCCTGTCCAGTGTCCAACATCGATGAACTAGCTGGCTGTACCTCACTTGTTTGATCAAGTGCTTTTTTGAGAATTTGTCCATCTTAGGACAATTTGTTCTCAGCTATAGTGTAACAATTCCTCTCATCCTCCTCTTCCGCCCCACCTCACTTCTCTTCCTTCATCCTCCTTCCTTTGAATCTCCTTTTCTCTCCTCGCCTCCCTTCTGCCTCACTCCATTCATACATACTTCTCTCGTCTTTCCTCCCCCTCCCTGCCTCTCCCCTCTCCCCTCTCCTTCCCTCCCCTCCCCTCCCCTCCCCTCTCCTCCCCCTCCCCTCCCATCCCCTCCCCCTCCCCCTCCGTCATCTCTAGGCTCGCTACTATGCACCCAGCACTGTATTCATTGATGAGGTTGACTCTGTGGGGGGCAAGCGAGGGGGGGAAGGGGAGCACGAGGCCAGCAGGAGGGTCAAGTCAGAACTCCTGGTGCAAATGGATGGTGTGTGTGTGTGTGTGTGTGTGTGTGTGTGTGTGTGTGTGTGTGTGTGTGTATGTGTGTGTGTGTGTGTGTGTGTGTGTGTGTGTGTGTGTGTGTGTGTGTGTGTGTGTGTGTGTGTGTGTGTGTGTGTGTGTGTGTGTGTGTGTGTGTGTGTGTGTGTGTGTGTGTGTGTGTGTGTGTGTGTGTGTGTGTGTGTGTGTGTGTGTGTGTGTGTGTGTGTGTGTGTGTGTGTGTGTGTGTGTGTGTGTGTGTGTGTGTGTGTGTGTGTGTGTGTGTGTGTGTGTGTGTGTGTGTGTGTGTGTGTGTGTGTGTGTGTGTGTGTGTGTGTGTGTGTGTGTGTGTGTGTGTGTGTGTGTGTGTGTGTGTGTGTGTGTGTGTGTGTGTGTGTGTGTGTGTGTGTGTGTGTGTGTGTATGTGTGTGTGTGTGTGTGTGTCTGTGTGTGTGTGTGTGTGTGCATGTGTGTATGTATGGTCCATATTTAGTACATGATGCAGTTCCTACCCTGTATACCCCAATGCTAATGGCTCCACAAGAGTGTGCACTTTACTTTCATAAGCTGGCCTCACTCCCAGTGAGCTCGGGCAGTGCACATGTTACCAGGCTCACTGTCTCTACTACTGTTGAAGTTGAAGACACCTCACTGTGTGTGTTTTGTGCTCAAAAATTCACCCCCTTTCCTTCCCTCTCCCTCCTCCACACACACACAAGGCGTGTCCAGTACTCAAACAGAGGACGAAGAGCCGAAGCAGGTGACAGTCCTGGCAGCCACCAACTTCCCTTGGGACTTGGACGAGGCTCTCCGACGGCGACTTGAGAAGAGAATCTACATCCCTCTTCCCGACAGTGAGCAGGCCGACCTGGGGGGGGGGAGTTAGTTATAAGGGGTGACAATTGATAAATACATGCATGAGTGTTCTGTGCTCTTCCCACCCCTCCGCACCCCTAACTGCCCCTCCCCCTCTCTGGCCTTCCCCCTCCCCCTCCCTGCCCTTCCCCTCCCTGCCCCTCCCCCTCCTTGCCCCTCCCTCTCCCTGCCCCCCTTACAGTGGAGGGGAGGCTACAGCTGCTGAACATCAACCTGCAAGGACTGAAGATGGAGGAGGGGGTGAAGCTAGAGGAGATTGCAGAATTGACAGAAGGCTACAGTGGGGCCGACATCACCAGTGTGTGCAGGTGAGCGTCAAGGTGTGCTGCACTGCAGTGGTCAGAGCGTACCCCACCTAGCAGCTCTCTCCTCTCGTCCGCCTGACGTCCCTTCCACTGTCACTCCTCCCCTTCTGTCCCTTCCACTCTCTCTTCACTACTGCCTTCCCTTCCACTCTCTCTTCTCCCCTGCTGTCCTTGTCTGTCCGTTCGCCTTGCTCCACAGAGATGCTGCGCTGATGGGGATGAGGCGACGTATTCAAGGCCTCACTCCGGACGAGATGCGGCAAGTGGCAAAGGACGTTAAGGACCTCCCCCTGACTCGTGAGGACTGCATGACTGCACTGAAGAGGGTGTCAAAGTCCGTGTCCAAGGATGACCTGAAAAAGTACGAGGACTGGATGAACGAGTTTGGATCGGTTTGAACCACCTCCAAATATGGAACCCTAATGCCTACCTATATGCATAACACAGTAGTTATGTTGTATAGTTGATAATTATTCAAAAATTACTTAATTAAGCATGATTGTCTTGTGTGTTAAGCCTTTTATGTTGAGCAGCATCACTTGATTACATGTGTGCCTCCATCACTACCCATATATATGAGCTATACATCACGCAATTATTACAAGATACAATGCAAGTAAAATGATACATACACACCATATTATTGTCACTAAAGTATAGGTATGGGTGTCAGTGGTAAGCCTGCTGCCAGTACTGCTCGTAGGACCGGACTGTCTCCTGAAGGTCGTGCACTTCTTTAGTCAACTTCTCTCTCTGGCTCACCAAGCGTTCCTGAATGGAGAGGAGAGGGGAAGGAAGGTATTGGCATCCATGCCACACTGGTCATACATATATGCATGTCACATGATCATGTGCACATCACATGACTGTCACATGATCGTGTGCACATCACATGACTGTCACATAATCGTGTGCACATCACATGACTGTCACATGATCATGTGCACATCACATGACAGTCACATAATGGTCACGTGCAGGTCACATGACATGCACTTACATGCTTGTCGGACAAGGCCTGAAATGTCTCGTGCTTCCTCTTCTGCTGTTCCATGTCCTTCTCCTGTTGCTCCAACTTCCCATTGAGATCCCCACTGAGTACAAGGTGACTGCTATGAATACCATACACAGTGGACCCTCTCTATTAAGGGCACTCTGAATGAGGGACACCTCTCTAATGAGGACACTGTTTGCAGTCCCAACCGCATAGAGCTGTGTACAAATCTACCTCTGAATTAGGGACACCTCTCTATATACTTCTTCCACTGTATACAGGACAGCCAGCTGGGTCGCAATGGTGTCCTCTATAGAGAGGTTCCACTGTATACAGGGCAGCTAGCTGGGTCCCAATGGTGTCCTCTATAGAGAGGTTCCACTGTATACAGGGCTGCTAGCTGGGTCCCAATGGTGTCCTCTATAGAGAGGTTCCCACTGTATATCCTGCTGTGAGTGACAAGATGACTACACCACAGCCTCGTGTGTGTGTGTGTGTGTGTGTGTGTGTGTGTGTGTGTGTGTGTGTGTGTGTGTGTGTGTGTGTGTGTGTGTGTGTGTGTGTGTGTGTGTGTGTGTGTGTGTGTGTGTGTGTGTGTGTGTGTGTGTGTGTGTGTGACAACTGTCAGTCAAGACGCATACAACGTATGTACGTATACAAGACCACAGGCAACAGACGTTCTCACATTTTCTTCTCCAGTTGAGTCTTACAGCCCCTCAGCGACAGGATCTCTTCCAAGAGCTGGAGCAGATGTGGAGGTGGAGGGCAAGATGCTTCATTGACGAGCACGACAACACACCCACACGCATCGCATACCATCCCACATCACACCACACACCTCACACCACACCACACCACACCACCTCACACCACACCACACACAGTTGCTGAGTCGCCTCACCTCACAGAATGCTCGATGTAGCTGCATGCTCTCTGCACTCTCCTCGAACGGAATGACCGGCTATGAAGAAAGTAAACCATGCACTTCAACGCCTATACACTATAGCATATGCATACACAAACACACACACACACACACACACACACACACACACACACATGCATGCACACACACACACACACGCACGCACACACACACACACACGCACACACACACACACACACACACATGCACGCACACATGCACGCACACACACACACACACGCATGCACACACAGAAGTATGTATACCCAGCACTCCACACAAACACACCTGAAACTTGCTCTCAACATTGGAGATGTAGTAATTTGAGCCGGCTTCAGCAAACTTTGGCTGCAGCACCTCTGTGATGCAAGTCAGTGAATCAATGTAAGCACAACAGGTAAACAAACAGAACAATAGGAGAGAGCATAAGCAGAACAAGAAAATCTGTGACTGTGCTTTCACAATGTGACATGTTGACATGGTTGGACAGAAGGGCATGGCTAAGGGCTAATATGGGTACGTTTTCAAAAAGGTCCACTTTGGAAGCTGTCTTCAAAAACATCCATTTTTGAATCGTTCTCCGCGTTGTTGTGTAAAACTAAAAGGTCCAAACTGAACCAAACAGTTAGGGATACAAGCGAAATTGTTTCCATGGAAACGGTGCCACAGTCATCTTCTAAAAACTGCTGTACTGACAACCAACCAATCTATTAGCACCACACAATACATAACTATCTCGTGTGAAGACATCCTTTTTCACACTGCATTGTAAGTTACAAGAAAAGTTGTCTCAACACAAACCACAACAACGACATTGCAATTTGCCACATACCAATAGATCTTTCCCTGTCTGGGCCTCCAGAGACGCTTGGCATGGGGCCGGGAATGTAAGGTGGATGCTCCTCCTTCAGAACTTGCTTTCCAATCCTGTTAAACAATTCCCTAACGATATTCATGGACCGGACTTCCTCCGGTCGAATTTCATGCTCATTCTCAACCTCGTACACAGACTGCTGTGTGTTAAACTCTGGTGGGCGTGTCCAGTAGGGAGTGTGCATGAAGTTTGTTGGTGAGACGTACCCAGGCCTGACAATATTAACGGTTTCTCCGTACATGTCGTCCACGGGATAAGGCGGCGCTGGAAAACCAGTAGCTGGGTACCCTCGAGGGTACTCGTGGGGGAACAGTGGTTGCATGGCGGGGTGGAGGTCAATGTGACGGGCAGGCAACATCTGTGCAGACGATACGGCTGGTGCTGGTGGGACACCAGGGGGAAAGGTGGGACGAGCGACATCTGGAGGTGGCAGGGTGGAGGTAGCGGGAGGGGTGGCAGGCAGTGGTGAAGGGCTGTTTGGCTGGGGAACGGTGATTGGCTGAGGGAGCTCCTCTACTGCCTTCTTGG
>OX465052.1:938298-958298 GCA_949841015.1 Aplysina aerophoba | reverse complement strand
TCTCCACTGCTAAGCGATGTTAATCGTCCAAACAGCACAGCAATTCGTGTACGCCCTGTATGTATACAAACGTATGTGCAACAACTCATCCTAAATTAAGAGACATGTACACATGTACAATACATAGACCACGCCCATCGCTAGGTTACACGTACTGTATGGCACCATAGCTCCGTTATATCAGATGTCAGGACATTTCATATGCAACGTGTGACAGCTGCCATTGGATACAGCATGCAGAAAGCAGCAGGTTAGCTGGACACATTAATCTGCGGGAGTTTCTTCGAGATGGCTCAGTTCAGCGCATCGTGTGTGCTTCCTTGCTCGTATGACACGTGCAGGTTCAGACACCCGGGCACAATTGAAGCTTACCAGCCGCTTCTTCTTGTTCGCCGCTCATCGCCGCACTCCAAACAGAATCAACTGGATTGCGCAACGTAAAAATATGGCTGAAAAGAGCTGTTGCGTTGAGCTCTTCAACTTTGATCGCGTCTTGTGGGATAAAAGGAGCATACGAAGGATATGTCAAGGTACGATGCGATTTCTTTATTGTTTTACTGTAATATTTGATGTTGTATATGTTTCTAGCTTTAGTGCACTGAAGCAGCAGCAGCAGCAGTGTACAGGGCTGCTTTTTCTTCACCTGCAGTTTCCTTCAAGCAGTGGACACTGGCTTGGTGCGGCCAGCAGTCTTTGATCCTAGTCAACACGAAAGACGTGGAGGCGTCTGCTCATGTTTCCCTGTAAGAGACGACATCTGCGCATGTCGTGCTGTCATGCTTGACGCAATAGGCCGGCCTAGCTAGCTAGCTACTGTACGAGTAGTGATCAAAGCTACATCAATAGCTCCTTCAATAGCTACAACAAATTCATGCTGCGTTGTATAATTAAGCTTAGCTTAGTTCAATGATGATTTACGTATATAGAAAGTGTAGCAACCAGCCCCTACTAGTGGGACCTGTCTATAGTGGTCACTGTGTAAGGCAGCCACCTGTCTAAAGCAGCCAGCCCCTACTAGTGGGACCTGTCTATAGTGGTCACTGTGTAGGGCAGCTACCTGTCTAAAGCAGCCAGCCCCTACTAGTGGGACCTGTCTATAGCGGTCACTGTACAAGGCAGCCACCTGTCTAAAGCAGCCAGCCCCTACTAGTGGGACCTGTCTATAGTGGTCACTGTGTAGGGCAGCTACCTGTCTAAAGCAGCCAGCCCCTACTAGTGGGACCTGTCTATAGTGGTCACTGTACAAGGCAGCCACCTGTCTAACAGCCAGCCCCTACTAGTGGGACCTGTCTATAGTGGTCACTGTGTAGGGCAGCTACCTGTCTAAAGCAGCCAGCCCCTACTAGTGGGACCTGTCTATAGTGGTCACTGTACAAGGCAGCCACCTGTCTAAAGCAGCCAGCCCCTACTAGTGGGACCTGTCTATAGTGGTCACTGTGTAAGGCAGCCACCTGTCTAACAGCCAGCCCCTACTAGTGGGACCTGTCTATAGTGGTCACTGTGTAAGGCAGCCACCTGTCTAACAGCCAGCCCCTACTAGTGGGACCTGTCTATAGCGGTCACTGTGTAAGGCAGCCACCTTTCTAAAGCAGCCAGCCCCTACTAGTGGGACCTGTCTATAGTGGTCACTGTGTAAAGCAACCACCTGTACAATATTTATATCACAACACAGTAAACTCTGTGTCGCATGCCAGACTCGTGGCACAATCTGAAATGCACGGTAGACTCTTGGTATCCCTTTAATTAATTACAGAGGTCATCATGTCAAAATTAAACATTTTAATTAAATGCACAAGTGAACTTAGCACACAAAGTATAATCACAATTTGAGTATAAAATGTTAATTTGAATGGGAATGGTAGACATCAGGCACTGCACAGTGCCCTTACTTCAGCCTGTCCCTACGAGAATCCATTGTAATGAGTAAGCTGTGTTCTTGTTATGTTGTATAGGGAGCCCATTCGAGGAGAGATCAGAGCTGTGTCGTGTCAGAGCTCCACTGAGGCCATGTTCTTGGCCGTCCTCACTGAGAAGTCCGCCTTGTTCTCAGTCACCGTGCGCTGTGACGTCACGGGGAAGCCCGATATGCAGTCTGTGGTGCAGCTGGACAGTCACATGCAGCAGGAGGGAGACCTGATCGGTAGGGAGCTTGATGTACTGGCAACGGGGAAAGGTTGCTGTTGTTTATGTACGTATGTGTTAGGTCACTTTCTACAATTATAATGTTTGCATGCAGTATTCTGTGACTGACTAGCTTTCCCACTGAAGAGTCACATTTTGCCTCCCTTCTTCCTCCCTCCCCCTCCCTTTTCCTCCCTCTCCCTCCTTCCTCTCCCTCTCCTCCCTCCCTTCCCCTCTCTCTTCCTCTCCCTCCCTCACCTCCCTCCCCCTCCCTCTCCCTCCCTCTCCCTCCCTCTCCCTCCCTCTCCCTCCCTCTCCCTCCCTCTCCCTCCATCTCCCTCCATCTCCCTCCCTCTCCCTCCATCTCCCTCCCTCTCCCTCCCTCTCCCTCCCTCTCCCTCCCTCTCCCTCCCTCTCCCTCCCTCTCCCTCCCTCTCCCTCCCTCTCCTGTTCTCTTCAACTGCAGACGTTGCCTACCACAGTGAGAAGCAACTCATCTTAGCCTGGTCCAAGCATACTTTGCACATTTGGAGTGAAACAACTGACGGCCATTGGGACAGAGGGGACCTGGACATACATCTCAGGTACAGATATTATATACATTGCATAGTAAGTAGAACTGTGTACATGTAGTCACAGTGCCACTGATTAGACAACCACAAGAGTCTACACAAAGGAGTACTGGGAGTGCAGCTGTTGGAGCACTCTCGTCCTGTCGGTGTCAACTGGACGTGTATAACGAATGTCATTTCTCACGTCTTGTAGCTGGTAGGTAGTTTGGCAGTCTATAGTAGGATGATTATTTTGGACGATCAAGCACGCCAACAAATGACTCGTCACTTCTAATTGTCACTTCAATGCAACGTTTCGCCCATCACGGGCTTCGTCAGGCCATCCTACTATCAACTCCAGCATGCCTAATAACTTTCATGCCAGTTTGGCAGTCTAGTCTCCTCAAGGGGCGATTTACTGTATAGGATTAAGAGCTGTCTTGCGTTTCAAACCGTTGAGCATACAGCCTCACCAGCTGTAACCCTGTGGACTGTGAATCCCTCCGCCCACCTCCCCTCACCCCCGCCCCACACACGAACACACACACACTTATCCGGCCTCAGTGAAGGAGTCGCCTTTAATGGTAAACAAACAAATAACAAACAATGAACAGAACAAATATGTACAGTACGGTAGTGCTCGTGTCGAGGAAGGTCACACGCTGACCACTTGATAGAGACACTGTGAGAAGGTAGGAAAATACGAGTACTGTACATCACAAGTAACAGTAGCTGTGGGGACGGGTTAGTGAGTGCAGTATGCTCACTCCAATCCTCTCTTGTGCCACTCTCTCTTGTTCCAGGACAGGGGACTGTATTCGAGTGTGCTGTTGGATGCCGCTGGGTGGCGGGGGGATTTCCCTGTTGCTAGCCGCTGGAGAGATGATTCAACATGCCAGATTGGACCCAGATGGTCTGAAAACGAGCACCCTCTCTAGCATGCAACTCCCTGGTCCTGTTCGGCGCCTGGTAACCGATGGCAATGAGGGTTGGATTGTTGCAGGGTGTGAAGCTCCCCTCTTGAAGAGCCTCACTTTGTATCCAAAGTCCGAGTTCCTCATTGCAGAGGCCGGTCAGTTTGGCAATGGAAGTGGGAATGGATATGATTATGTTTAGTATAATGTGTACACACTTAGTTGCCAAATAGTGTGTCTGTGTGTGTGTGGTGTGTGTGTGTGTGTGTGTGTGTATGTGTCTGTGTGTGTGGTGTGTGTATGTGGTGTGTGTGTGTGTGTGTGTGTGCGTGCTTGCGTGCGTGCGTGCGTGTGTATGTGTGTGCGTGTATGTGTATGTGCATGTGTGTGTGTGTCTGTACGTATGCGTGTGTGTGGTGTGTGTGTGTGTGTGGCGTGTGTGTGTGTGGTGTGCGTGTGTGTGTGCATGCGTGCGTGCATGCGTGCGTGTGTGCATGCGTATGTGCGTGCGTGTATGTGTATGTGCATGTGTGTGTGTGTGTGTGTCTGTACGTATGCATGTGTATGCAGTTGTCCTGTGACAAGCATGAAATTAAATTAATATTATTATTGAATTAATATTATTAATTAAACTTCGTAAAGGTAGGTAGGTCACATGCCTGTATGTGTGTTGGCCTTCACTGACCTTGTCACTGCAGCAGCAGCACCATCTCAAATGCCACACTCTGCCAATCCAGCCAATGTGATTACCAGTACAGATGTGAGTTGATGTAGCCATGGTAACACAGGCACACACTTCTCTGATGTAACAATTACACAAATGTTGTCTCTCTGTAGAATGTGTCTAGTGTCTCTGCTTGTGTGGTTGTCATGGCAACTGATAAATGGGGAAGTCCCAGAATCCTTACCACAGTGCCAGTGCCAGACATGGTCACACCAGACCTAGTTGCTGTAACTGTAAGTTGTTATGCAATGCAATGGTTTGATTGCATCACTTCATCAGCTCTACTCATCTTTCAGCTATACAAACCGTCTGTCTCTGCAGCTCTCCTCACACATCATTGTAAGTTCCTCGATGTCTGCTAGTGTTAGTATCTTTAGTGGAGGAGAGAGTGCCAAACTGTTGACTCGTGTGGTGAGTGGTGCATCTGTGTGTGTGTGTGTGTGTGTGTGTGTGTGTGTGTGTGTGTGTGTGTGTGTGTGTGTGTGTGTGTGTGTGTGTGTGTGTGTGTGTGTGTGTGTGTGTGTGTGTGTGTGTGTGTGTGTGTGTGTGTGTGTGTGTGTGTGTGTGTGTGTGTGTGTGTGTGTGTGTGTGTGTGTGTGTGTGTGTGTGTGTGTGTGTGTGTGTGTGTGTGTGTGTGTGTGTGTGTGTGTGTGTGTGTGTGTGTGTGTGTGTGTGTGTGTGTCTGTGTGTGTGTGTGTGTGTGTGCGTGTGTCTGTGTGTGTGCGTGTGTCTGTGTGTGTGCGTGTGTCTGTGTGTGTGCGTGTGTCTGTGTGTGTGTGTACATGCGTGTGTGCGGGTGCATGTATGTGGTCTCAACTTGAGTGGTACCCACAAGAGTGTCTGTATGTAAACGTCTATGCATGTTGCTTCAAAGCGTGTACACAGCACTTGCTCGCATCATAAGAAGCAGATTAATGCACATGTCTCTTCCCCTCCCGCCCTCCCCTCCCACCCTCCCCTCCCCTCCCCTCCCCTCTCACACACAAACACTTAGAACCTTGAGGTTTGTGGTATTGGCCGTTTGCTGGAAATCTTCCCGGACAGCCTCTCCAAAGACACACTCACTTGCCATGCTGTAGTCAAGCATACCAATGGTGGTGTCAGTGTGGACAACACTTCTCAAGCATTCCTCAGTCTCCGGCCCAAACAGCTTTGCACGGTTAAGCTAGTACAAATAGATTTCTCCTTCGTTCAATCAAAGAATGAAAGGGACAGAGGTACTAACAGAAAAGTTAAAGAAGAGACATCAGACGTCAGGAGTGGAGTAGTTACAGGTGTGGAGAAAGGAGAAGAGGTCGAACTGCTTCTTAATTGTGCTAGACCAGAGAAGTTGGCCTTGGGAGTGAGTGAACTTAAGCTTCCTGGCCTGGTCCTTCCACCCCCTGCTGCACGCTCCACGTGGAACCCAGTGCCGGCTCTGCTGGAGTCTGCCAGTACTGGGCTGGTCAGAGGTGGTCCAAGGGAGGAGGCTGGCCACGTTGATCTGAGCAGCCTGTGTGAGGACAGCAGTAGAGGAGCTCTTGACTTGATGGAGTTGATGTCTAGTAGAGAAAGGAAGAGGGAGGGGGTGGAGGGAGAGAGAGGGTGGGTTGAGGAGGCGATGAAGCCACCGGGGACGGCAGTTGGGAATGAATGGAGGATGCATAGAAAGGAAAAGACGGTGGCATCAGCAGGTTGGCATGGCGATAGTAGTGAGGCTACTGAAGTGGCTGCACCTCGGAGCAGCCAATATCCCTCTGTGGAGGATGCAGGTGTGTGTGTGTGTGGTGTGTGTGTGTGTGTGTGTGTGTGTGCGTGCGGTGTGTGTGTGTGTGGTGTGTGTGTGTGTGTGTGTGTGTGTGTGTGTGTGTGTGTGTGTGTGTGTGTGTGTGTGTGTGTGTGTGTGTGGCGTGTGTGTGTGTGTGTGTGTGTGTGTGTGTGTGTGTGTGTGTGTGTGTGTGTGTGTGGCGTGTGTGTGTGTGTGTGTGTGTGTGTGTGTGTGTGTGTGTGTGTGTGTGTGTGTGTGTGTGTGTGTGTGTGTCTGCTCGCAATCATGTGTTTGTGACCACTGTTTTGCTGTGCACCAGCGTTGGTTGACAGTGAAGAGGCATCTTCCACTTGCAGTAGCTGCTTGTTCATGCTCCCACAACTTGTCCCATCCTGTAGAAGTCTTGGATGTGTCCCTCTGTGAGCCAGCTCCTTCACCTCAGCAGATTGTAACCCTCTCCTTTCTCCTCTACCGAGGGACACTTCACCTCCCGACGGTTAAGAAGGCGTTTGGACTACTGCCAGACGCGCTGCTTGTAACACAACTTGGTGAGGTGGCCAGCATATATGTAGGTTGTCATGACAACACTAACAAACTAGACATGATTATTATGCAGAACTCTTTCTTCCAAATATGGTTCTGAAATTTGTAACTAAATACAATTACTGAGATATTCATTTATACGCATTATCATGCTAGCCACATGTATATAAAAGCATGTGTGACGTTTGAAAACTCATTACAATGGCCTTCATTAATTTCATTGATTACTGATTGATTAATTATTTATAATAATAATTTAAGGCCTCCACGTTTATGTAAGTACTGTGAGCGTTACTTCAGTGTGTCCTTGTGCGTATGCAGGTGGCAAGGACGTGATCTTGGTCCAGGATGGGAAGGGCTTCCTTCCAATGTCATTTAGCAAAGGACAAGTATTACAGATCTCCACATTGGTAACACAGAGACATGTTTAACAAAAAAAACTATGCCTCGAATGATGTACAGTACAAAATATACAAGTTCACTACATAAATGACCAATCTTAGTCCATTTTACAAGATGTGATACTGAAGAGGGTTAGAAGTGTTCGTAGATGTAAATAAAATGTGTTTACTCAAAAAAGGTCCGTTCAGTGGATGATGGATGGAGCACGTGTCATTCCAGGTCTAGCATTTCTCAAAAGCTGCCACTTCCAATTCCTCCACAAACTGGAAGTGCCCCTTCCAGCCGCCCACAACTAGCAAACGCTGGTGGGGCAGCGATACCACGGCGTGTTCAGCGCGAGTTGAATGAAGGCCGCTGACTCTCTTCCACGTGTTCTCGCGGACGTTGTACGCATACAATGAGGCGCTGGAGCGGAACTTTTCCGTGTCGATGCCTCCAACAGCTAGCAGACGCTGGTTGAACACCACAAGAACCGTGTCGTAGATGTCTACATCGGGCAGCTTGTGCCACATCTTCCACTCGGCGCCGTCCAGTTTGCTGTAGTCCTCTTCGTTCTCCTCATCTGTCTTCTTTGCTTCACTCTCTTCTGCTCGATCCACGTACCCTCCATGAAGCACCTGCTTCTCCAGTGTGAAGTACGAGTGGATGAGCTGTGTTATGCACGTCGAGTAGATCCCTTTCCCCATTTTCCTCCCATTGTTTCCACTCCCCGAGATAAACAGTCGATGCCCCATTACAGCAAGTGACGGCCCCCACAGTGGGAGAGGGAGGGAAGTGACCTCGTACCAGAGCGGAGGGCAGTGATGTGCAATTTCCAACACTTCCACCACGTCCAACACTGTCTTACGATCCGCTGCACGCCCACCGGCAACAACCAAGTAGTTCTCACACACGACTGCGCCCGCCAAGAATCGCTTGGTGGGCATGGGAGGAAGGGCACTGCTTGTGCCCCATTCGAATTTCGCAGAAAAAGCTTGTGATGGATTCAACAATATCAGATTGTTGGTGACCTCATTGGTTTCCATGGTAACCCCGCCAATGACCACCAGATGGTCTCCAATGCAGACCCCCGTCGCTCTATACTGAGGGCACCTGACCGACGGTAACCATACCTCTCTGTTGTAGTCGTATGCAACCACCTTGTTGCGGTCGGCCTGGTTGGAGGTCCAACCAGGTATGCACCAAATCTGCTCCTCAATTTTAACAGCCGTGATCCTTGCCATCATAAAGGGCAACTTGTGGCCCCCTTTGAATTCGAGATATCGACCACATCTCCACATGCTCTCCGGCCACTGCAGGTAGGGAAGTAGGCAGCACAGCAGCGATGACAGGACAGTCACAATAGTGGTGACAGGACAGTCACGATAGAGGTGACAGGACAGTCACGATAGAGGTGACAGGACAGTCACGATAGAGGTGACAGGACAGTCACAATAGTGGTGACAGGACAGTCACGATAGAGGTGACAGGACAGTCACAATAGAGGTGACAGGACAGTCATGATAGAGGTGACAGGACAGTCACAATAGTGGTGACAGGACAGTCACGATAGAGGTGACAGGACAGTCACAATAGTGGTGACAGGACAGTCACGATAGAGGTGACAGGACAGTCACAATAGTGGTGACATGACCGTCACAATAGTGGTGACAGTCAGTGGGATTGGCTGTGACATATGCTGTGACAACGTAGGGTCTAGCAGCTAGACTAGAGGTTGCCTGCACTAGTGACCCTGTGCACCCTACCTGGTCAGTGTGGATGACATCCGGGCCGGGTTTAAAGCCTCCAATATACTCACTCCGCATAGGGAGCTTCACTCTGTCCAGTTGCATGCTCAGTATAAAATCCATGTGGCGTTTGTACTCGAGGTAAGCGGGGTCGAGGAGAGAGCCCCCCGGCTCAACCAACGTGCCGTGCAGGTCTTGCAAGAGCCCCCACTCGTGAGTGGCAACCTCCTGCAGCCTGTTGATCTGTTCCTGTGTGGGTAACCATGACAACAATATGCACAGTAACCAATACCATGAAAACCTGCAGGACTCAACATGTAGTGTTCTGCAATAGTAATTACAGGGTTTCACCACGCCACTGGGGAATGATATCCTGAGACACATGTGCGTATAGCCCCGCATGCATGCACACACACACCACACGTGCACAACACACAAACACACACACACACACACACACACACATATATTCATACATACATGCAAACACACAGCACATCAAAGCTAGCACATCCGAGGCTATGGGTGGCAAGCTACAAGGATTCTACAAGGCTCTTAACAAGATAGCATAAGAAACGTTTACAGTGGAACCTCTCTAAAAAGGACACTCTGAATAAGAGACACCTCTCTAATGAGGACACTGTCTGCAGTCCCAACCACGTAGAGCTGTGTACAAATCTACCTCTGAATTAGAGACACCTCTCTATACAGGACATCCAGCTGGGTCCCAGTGGTGTCCTCTATAGAGAGGTTCCACTGTATGCAGGACAGCCAGCTGGGTCCCAATGGTGTCCTCTATAGAGAGGTCCCACTGTAAACAGGACAGCCAGCTGGGTCCCAATGGTGTCCACTATAGAGAGGCTCCACTGTATACAGGACAGCCAGCTGGGTCCCAGTGGTGGCCTCTATAGAGAGGTTCCACTGTATACAGGACAGCCAGCTGGGTCCCAGAGGTGGCCTCTATAGAGAGGTTCCACTGCATACAGGACAGCCAGCTGGGTCCCAGAGGTGGCCTCTATAGAGAGGTTCCACTGTACTTGGACACATGCAACTGCAGTCTGGGCACACTCCCCAATGCTCTCTAAGCCGATTGGCCCATGTGACCATGAGGGGTAGGGCATGTCTGGCACACTTACCCTGAACTGTTGGACCTCTGGAGAGGTCTTTGAATCATTGTAGCTGCAGTTTTCATCTCGCACGTTATAGGAGATGTTCTTCCCCACCTCCACCCTCACTATTTCCATCTCCCTCAGCTTGGAGCGTTTGGTGTAAACTAGAGGAAGGATTCTCTGGACGTCATCCTCAGGGACGAGCCAGAGGAGGCTCTCTGCTTCGGAATGCATATGCCCTGCAAAGTGAATCTGGTGCTCAGACAGGCTAAACATCTCCATCAGCCCTTTACGCAAGCGGAGGAGCTGGTCCTTAGGGAGTACTCCAAGCTCAGTAAAGATGATGGTCCTCAGCACCTCGTATTGGGGATTTGCGGCATTTCGCTCCTCTGAGAGCCTTGCCACGACATTGTCACGGGCAGAACGGTGCGTGATTGGAGCAGGCTTGATGTCCTCACCTAGAAACCTTCTCCGCTTCTTTAGAAACTCCTGAATAAGAAACTGTGCCTTCGGGCAATTTGAGATATCAACAATTTTTTCCAGGATGTTGAAGTCATCCCAGCTCCAGTATGGACGTAACTTTCTGAAGACCTGCGACACAGATGAGGCATTGCCGACCTTGTCACTGCTGAGGGGATCGAGGCCACCCGTCCTGTCGCGATGACTGGTCAGTGTGACACTGAACAGCCGGAGATCACCCAAGTCCATGACACCATCGAGGGCTTCCTCAACAGATTCCAGCAGTTCAGCAAAGGCCTCTTTTGGGGAGAAGGCATCGGGGTCATAGCCCATCCCACTCTTCAGCTCGTCATATTTGAGTGCTCTTTTCCTCTTCAATTCGAATTCTGCAATGACACAGGACACGCATTCCATTAAAGCCATAATAGGAATTACCATGCATAACTACGTAATATAACCAAGTCAATGGGCGGAACCGTTTTCCCGCCTAACGAACGTCACTCACTCTCTTGTAGTTGACTCGCTAGCGATTCGCCGCAATCATTCGTGGAGATACTCTGACAGAATTTGTCACACGCCTCGCCATCATTGCTAACCAATAGAAAGTCGAGCACCTTTCTCCCTTCGGCACTGGCTTGCTCTCGTTTCTCCTCAGAATCCAGTAACCCTCGGGTCGTGAGTTCGTTCATCACCTTAGAGGTCCACACGGTAGAGACCCTATTTTCGTAGGGCTCCAAGACCATTGCCTTCTGGGCGGAGTCGATTGGAACGACAGCCATTCTTGGTCAATGCGTGCATAGATGTGGGCCGAACACGGTCGCTGTCCCAACTTCCAAATCAAAATTGTGTAATCGCGAGACTACAACCTTATTAGCTATGTAGTATAATAATATATAATTTATACACTTCTGTAGCATCGCCCCTATCTATGATTGTAGGTAGCTAGTGTTAACGGATTGTTATTAAGAAATGTGTGTGCCGTGGGGGTGACCAGAGGAATGAAAATACAGTCAAAACGTCACTTCTGGAGTGTAGGATCATAACATTGCAAGCAGCCAATAATCTGAAAAGTGTACTTTAATTTGTATACAGCTATTATCTAACAATGCAATTAGTTACTAAGTGACTGCTGAAGGTGACACAGTATCAGGCAAAGAAATGTGACAGTTCATTTTATTAGAAGCAGTTGCTGTTCCTAGGTCATGAGAATTCTCTGAACATTGCCTGGATATAGAGCCTTGAGAAAATATGTTCCCAAACTGCTCCACTTCAGAACTGTTTGAATCCTGAGATGCCTCCACGGTTGAAGTATTGGGTGTGTTCTCTGCCAAGCCAGACGAGGATCTACCATTGCTGCTTTGTTCTGCCTCACCTTTAACAGCAGTGCTTGCCACGACTGCACTCGCTTCTTCTCCTTCACTGCTTTGGTCCTGGTTCCTCAGTGCATCACCAGAGGAAGGAGGGCCGTTGCTGCTTGTTTGTGATAAGGGTGGGAGCCTGGATGGGAATAGTTGTGGTTTTTGGGGCATTCTTGGGAAGGACAACGACTTCCTTGACACACCTAGAATGGGGTTCAGCTGTCTGTTGCTTCTTCCACCATGTCTTTCCCTTTCACTGTAAATTGGTGAGGTATTCACATTAATAGCAGTTGGGCTGATGCTCTGCAAGGGAGGTAGATTTCGTTCAGGTGTTGCAATGCTTCTCAGGGGAGGAGGAAGGCTGTGGGACAAGACTGACTCATTGTCGCTCCCAGGCCGCGGAAGGAATGCAGGTGGAATAAAGGTTGAGGAGGTTGGGGTGGGTGACCTTCGAATGAGACAAGGAGGTTGTGAGATGTCTTCACCTGCAGGAACAAAAAGTGTTGAGGAGTTTCTAAGAGACTGCCGTGAACATGGTCTTGATGTCATTTCACCAGAAGATATTAGTTCATCTGACTGGACATCGTGTGTGACTGACAATGTCGGCAATGATGGAGGAGGAAATTCGGTGGGGGTCTGAGGATGTATAGGCAAGTTTGAAAGATTGGAACTGTTTTCAATGGAAGTGTGTTGGTATTGATCTACTACAGAAAGCTCTGGTTCAGCAATGACAGCTCTGTCTATTAATACCATTGGATCACTCCTTGAATGTGCCATCTGACGTCTGCGGCGTCTAGAGTGGCGGCGATGTGTTAATCTTCTTTCATCAATTGCAGCCAGCCCTTGAACATCATGGTCTTGTGAGTCACAATCTCCCCTATCCCGCGATCCTCCCTCCCCAGTTAGCTCGTTCTGGCTCGCAAGCTGTCCTCTAGCCACTGCCTCCTGCCTAATTAATGCTTGGAAGTCTTCCGCTTTTCCTAAGGACAAATGGCCAGCAAGAGGCTCTCTGGAGTACGGCGGAGGTGGTTGGCTGTTCGTAGCTAAAGTGTAGGTGAGCTGGTGGGGGAGAAGAGTGGGATAGCCCTGAGACTGGTCGTACGAATACTCAAAAGGCCATGTCTCCACACCCGCCGGATCTGGGACCACTGCAGGAAAGACGCAGATACGCACCGTAAAAGCACCGGCTGCGCGACGTAAATACCTATTCGCCTTCTAAGCTTCCAAAGCCCCTACCTTGAGCTCGCATCCTCGGGAGCCCACAGCCCATGACGCTTGGTGGCCCGATGTGTCTGCGTGTGTGCTGCGGAAGACGCCTGTGGGAAGCAACACCACGCCCCCCTGCAAAACAAAAAGTCAACAAACCGAATGTTGAGCCTCTGACAAAATGGCGACCGCGTGGCTGACATTTCTGCTATTCGCAGGAATAAAATCCAATAGTGCACAGCTGCTGCCTGCCCCTAAGTGGCCCCATCCATTTGGGTTCCCTCAGAGTGACGATTATGAGGTTCTCCCTTACTCCAGCGCAATGAAGCCCACTTTTAACTGGAGCAAACAGACTGGGATGTTCCAGTCCGGAAAACCATTCTCGGCCTTCATTGGCATATTAGGAGGCGACCCAACCTATTTTTCGATTAAACTTCCACAACAAGGTGAACCCTGTCGAGTCCATCCATCTTAAAGTAGGCTAGTTGGCGCCAATTAGTCCTTTCATCTTGGAGTGTGACCCCATTCACTGTAGGATGCTCTCATGTAGAGAAAACGTCTCAAACTGCACAAGTTTACAAGTGCCTCTATGCCACTAATGGAGGCTTCTTTGGTGTCAGTACTGGGGTTTGTATTGGGAACCTGATCACAGACGGCAAGGTTGTTCAGGTGCGTAGCCGTGGATACAGTTTCCAGGCAACGGTACATACACCTACGTATGTATGCATAAGTATGAATGCAAGCACGCTATACAACTGTGACTCATGTGTGTGCATCCCTATCCCTGTGTATGTGCACATGTATGCATGCATATTATAGATCCAGGGCGATCAGAGAGCTAATTTTGCGATGACGAAGGACAGCTTTTTGTTTGGATACCTCACTAACGCAACCATCAAAAGTGGCCAGTTCAGCTTTTCGCAGATGATACAGGGTGCTGGATGGCTGGTCAGGAAGTGAGTAGTGCTAACGTGGAGAAACTGTAATGTGAGCTGTACGGTGCAATACAGGGCTTAAAGTATGCTAAGTGCGTGTTTGGTCGGTCCCACCCTTAGTGGAACATCTTTTATCAATGAGAGCAAGATCATCGAGTCACTCAGCGAACACTTTGTTGGATTTGAGGCGCCTCGCACGGCTCTTGGGGTGTTTAAGAACGGGTCTGTCATCTTGGCCGAGGTACGTATGTATGCATGCATAGGCTGAGTCTGTGAGCAACCGCTATCTTGTCTGATGTCCCCATTCCTTCATTACTGTGTGTGTGTGTTAGCCTATCTTTCATCATCTGTACACTGTTATTATGCCAGTTTGATGGCACTGAGGTCTTGAAGCAGGGGGCTAGTCTGTACGACCTTGCCGACTGGATGGTTGAGCGTGGTGTGTACCATGCCATTGTGAGTGGAGCAGCTGCTTGTTGCACTATGGTGTAATGCATTTGTGTGTGTAACATTGGATACTGTGTAAGGGTCATAGAGGGGCTAGCAGACTAGACATAGGGGTCATAGAGGGGCTAGCAGACTAGACACATAGGGGTCATAGAGGGGCTAGCAGACTAGACACATAGGGGTCATAGAGGGGCTAGCAGACTAGACATAGGGGTCGTAGAGGGCTAGCAGACTAGGCATAGGGGTTGTAGAGGGGCTAGCAGACTGGACATAGGGGTAGTAGGAGGGCTAGCAGACTAGACACAGGGGTAGTGGAGGGGCTAGCAGACTAGACACAGGGGTCGTAGAGGGGCTAGCAGACTAGACACAGGGGTAGTGGAGGGGCTAGCAGACTAGACACAGGGATAGTAGAGGGGCTAGCAGATTAGACACAGGGTAGTGGAGGGGCTAGCAGACTAGACACAGGGGTCGTAGAGGGGCTAGCAGACTAGACACAGGGGTCGTGGAGGGGCTAGCAGACTAGACACAGGGGTCGTGGAGGGGCTAACAGACTAGACACAGGGGTAGTAGAGGGGTTAGTAGACTAGATAGATAATAGTCTAGAGGGATTTTTGTGAATGTATATAATACCTCTTTTATTTCCCCTTTACAACTGATTGTGTAATGATAGCTACATGCGTCTATAGGCAGATGGGGATTTGTACACATTGCCCAGTATGGGGAATTTGTGACATTAATATCCAGTGATTACTACATGCTTTGTTACATGCGTCTGTTGTCACATTGCACACAGAACCTTGATGGTGGAGGGAGTAGTGTGTCAGTGTACAACGGAGAGGTGATAAGCCGTCCCACGTGCAAGGACACGCCCTTTGTTTGTGAGAGAGCTGTAACAAGCATCACATGTGTCGGCCAGTTGCCATGACAATGGATACGTGTGACTCAAACACATTAATTAACATTGAACATTTTGTTGTTTGTGGCCATTGCACACACTCCGAGTCACAACCAGTCACAACAAGTCAGAACGAGTCAGAACATGACACATAAATCACACCCCTGCAGAGGTCCAGATCAAAGCATCCTGACCATAAGATTGAAGGTATGTATGTTACACGATTACCCTCATCACTCTCTCTGTCATTGCTGGCATGCAATTACTTCATCATTACAATCACACAGCAATGACCCAAGTCCTTCGAACCAGACCTCTTCTGCATTTAGCCTTAACCGGGTCCTTCGAACTAGACCTCTTCTGCGTTCAGCCTTAACCGGGACCTTCGAACTAGACCTCTTCTGCATTTAGCCTTAACCGGGACCTTCCAACTAGACCTCTTCTGCATTTAGCCTTAACCGGGTACGGGCAACACAAAAGGTGAGAGAGGTCCAGCCCAGTAGATTACAATGACCCCTGATATGTAATCACTCTGTTGTGTTGTACCAGCAAAGAAGAGGTACAGCAGACAGCAAAGCACTCCTACGAAAAACCAAGAATATCTCCCTATATGGTTATAACTAATAAGATTAATTGCAGTCCAATACACAATAAGCTGATAGAGTAAAGATTCATTACCACGTCTATAAATAGGCAGTTTCTTGGTTCTCGAGCATAAGACACGTGGTAGATAGCTTTGTACCCCTTTGCAACTGAAGAAGGCCCTTTTGGGGCCGAAACGTTTTGCTAAGTGAAGCTATCTACCACGTGTCTTACGCTCGAGAACCAAGGAACTGCCTACACAATAAGCTATAGTTGAAAGCAGCATAAGCAGAACAAGCAGCTATACATAGAGAGAGAATCCCTATATACTCTATACACTCGGTAGTACAATGTTTAAGTTCCCTAGAAGTACTCGATGTTAGTGAAGAAGCTAAGACAGCAGACAGTTGGCAGTCACTTTCTCACTCCCTCTTCTTCGCACCGGCATCGAGGGCCCTCGCTCTCTCGAGGAAGGTTGGATGAGAGTGGGTGAGGGCCGAATAAAGGGGGTCGGCAATGGGGAAGGACAGGTTGTCCTTGAAGAGCTTGGTCAGAGCTGCCTTGAGTGTTTTCCCCTTGCCCAGCATCAGGGCAAAGGCGTCTGCCTGATACTCATAGCGTCTACTCAGCTGGATCATGCAGTAGTGAATGACCTGTGTGCACAAAGTTAAAATGATTGTCATTAACTGCAGGTTCTAATATGTGCACCAATGATGATTGTACAAGGTGTATGCATGCACATGCATGCACACACACACACACACACACACACACACACACACACACACACACACACACACACACACACACACACACACACACACACACACACACACACACACACACACACACACACACACACACACACACACACACACACACACACACACACACACACACACAGAAACATGCACTCACGCACACACGCATGCACACACACACACACACACACACACACACACACACACACACACACACACACACACACACACACACACACACACACACACACACACTTACACACACATGTTCCCAAACTCACAGTATTAAAGGGGCTGAAGATGAACTGAAAGACAATGATAAGCCCGATGAGGGTTGGCTGAGTGTCAAACCCAAAGCTGGTGTACACATCACTTTGCTTCAGGAGGAAACTGAAGAAGTACAGGCTAATGAGAAAGTCCAGCTGCAGTGGAAGGGAGAACGTCTTCCTCCACAGACACCTCAACGCATGCATAAAGTGCTACAGTGAGATTCACTGGCGGAGATGAGCTAAGACCTGAGAAGGGGAATTCCCTAGCTGCTAAACAATGGGATAGAAACTCTGCTACTAAAGACGACTAAGGAAAGGGAAATCCCCTAACTCTAGCTATACGACCACAGGTGCACCATATACTTATACCGTATATTACCATATAAAACCATATATTACCATATAAGGCCATATATTACCAAATAAGGCCATACATTACCAAATAAGGCCATATATTACCATATGGCCATAAGGGTCTTAGGCATGTGTGCACATACCTGAATGATGAACAAGTTCTTTAGCACGTGGCTGTACTGCCAGTGGCCCAGCTCATGGGCAAGAACAGCAATGACCTCCTCCTGGTTGCATCCCTGAGATGGGGGGGGGGGAGGGAGGACAGGCACAAGGATTGAAAGGAGTGTTTGAGTGAAGGTGAGGGTGCAGAGTAAGTAAAGTGAAGGACACATAGCACACAGAAGGTTGCATGGAGGTCACAAAGCAAGGAGAAGACGCACAGTACATGAAAAGGCCACTAGCAAAGTGCAGGTCAGCTGAAACAAACACAACACAGGCTGACACAACAAAGAACATCAACTACCTCTTATGGTTCTTGCCCAAGTCTGCCTTTCATAGGAGCTATACAACACAGTCACAGGTAAACCTCATCTCCTCCTCCTCACCTCTGCATGCACATGCTTCCACAAACCTGTTTCTTCCTCTTTTCCTGCTTTGCATCCAACTTTGTCTCTTTCTCTGCCTCTGTCTTGTCACCATCGCTACCCCCCTCCTCTTCCTTAACAGTCTCTCTTCTTGCTTCCTCTTTCCTCTCTGCAGACTCTCCTTCTTTCTGCATCACATCACCTTCTTCACCTTCACCTTCCTCCTTCCCATCAACATTCTCTCCTTCTTCCTCCTTCTTCTCAACACCCTCTCCTGTTCCCTCTCTCTTCTCTGGGCTCTCCCCAGCTTTCTTCTCTCCTGCAACATCTAACTCTGGAACCAGCCCAAGTTCCAAGAGAGTATCAAAAAGGACAATTCTCTTGTTCTTGTAAAATCCATACATGTACGCATTACTGTGACTGGACCTCTTGGATCCATCCACCACAAAAATCTTCTTGAGCGGGTACTGGAGACTGGAGGCTAGTTCTTCAATGGCAGTTTTGAGGGATCCATCAGGCAGAGGTGTGTATGTGTCAAAGATGGGAGCGATCCAGGTTGGGTAGATGGTCATTACAACCTACAAAGGATATTGTAAAGTAAGGAATTTCAAAACAGCAAGACGGAAAATGAAAACGATCACGAAAGAAGAACGACAAAATGGATGACGAATGAAAAAATGATTAGAGATGGTCGACAAAAGTTCATTAATGGTCACATAGATGATGAAAGATGAGTGACAGGCGATGAACAGTGACTGATGAGTGACTTACTGCAAGGTGCGGCGTGCATGCCGACTGTCAACTCACAATAGTGGTGACACAGAGGAATGCCCAAGTGTAGATGAAGAAATAGTCCCCACCCCAATTGATGAAAAACACGATGCCACTCAAGATGACAGCCATCAGAGTGTACTTCACCAGGACGCCTTTGATCTGGTCCTTCACAAAGAACCCAACCGTCTACAGAAAGAGTACAAAGTATGACAGACCATAAATATATATACACAAAATTTGTTTATAATTTAGTTACTTAGAACTTGTGTGAGTGTACCAAAAAATACATAGCCTAAATACGGCAATAAATCTGAACAATTATTTCTCCCAGGTTATCCAAGGACACCAAGGCCTGGTGTTGCAGCTCAAATAAAAACAAAAATAAGTTGTTACTATTATCATTAATTGTCATCACATTTATTGATTAATATTAAAAATATTATTGTTTCTGTTTCATTAGTGCTATTATCATTATTTTAATAAAATAGCAATCACTCAGCAGTGGAAACATCTGTGTGTACAGTGTTTCAACTCGTCTGTTCGTGTCACTTTGGAAGCAGGAAGGCAGGCAAGCAACACAGAGAGTGCTTTCATCTGACAAATAAAGCCTTCGTACATGTGGCATGCCATCTGTCTGGTGTCATAACACTGGTACCTGGTTATTAAACCCGTGCTTCTGCTCCAAAACAAAAGTGCAGTAAACAGTCCACGGCAACTCCAACACGTCTTGATAGAACTGAAGCAACGTCACGAAGACAATCGAATGCGTAATCTGCAGCAGAGGGCGGAGAGAGACGCACGTACCTGATGCTGACAATTGCAGATGATTGATACATATGACTGTAAAGTGCCATCCATCAACTAACGATCAACTATAGTAGGTATTGATGGGTGCCACAATCTGTGGCTGCAGACTGGAAGTCTAACTTGCTTCAGTGGGAGTATCCTCACAGACCCCACCAGGGTTTAACCCCCCACAGGGAGAGCGCTTGAGAAACGCTAGTTATCACAAGTCATTCAAAAGATAGCATGTAAAGAACTCAACTCACCTCATACTCGGGCCCCATTCCAAAGTGGTGAAGAAGTTGGCCAGCCCAGTTCCATGTTAAAGGCATCACATTCAGGGAGAGGATGAACTGGAGGGGTGGAGGGATGAGGGTGAGGGATGGAGGGGTGTGAAGGTGACGGGTGGGTGTAAAAGGGAGGGGTGGAGGGGTGGAGGGATGAGGGTGAGGGGTGTGAGGGTGATGGGTGGATGTAGAAAGGAGGGGTGGAGGGGTGGAGGAATGAGGGATGAGGGTGAGGGATGTGAGGGTGACAGGTGGGTGTAAAAGGGAGGGGTGGAGGGGTGTGAGGATGAGAAGTGGAGAGATGAGGGAACAGCAAGGTTGTGCTGAGTGAAGTTGATGTTGAGGCAAAAACAGTTAAAGCCAAGTGTATAAATCAGAATAGGGGAAGCTTTGGAATGTATGAGAGAAAGGCAGATGCAATGAATTCGCTGCCCTGCGTTCATGAACACACACACAATGCTTCAATACACATGCAAAGAGTAAACATGCTCATACAACGACGCACTGCTCCAGGCTATCTCACTTTCT
>OX465052.1:875798-933298 GCA_949841015.1 Aplysina aerophoba | reverse complement strand
TGCAGTCTTATGTACATATGTGCATTCTATAGAGCAGCATTTGTAGTGTGAGAGAGTCCACCGTACTGGCCAGTTCTGTGATTGATTGCAGTGCTTGTGCAATTGGGTCACGATGTTGCACAACCTGCAGGTGTCTTCATGGCATCAGTGTGTGTGTACGTATAGTGTGTGCTGTGTGCATTTGTATGGCAAGAAGGGGTGCTTGACTCTGCCTCCCGTGAAGCACCATGTGTGGTACCGGTAACAGCTCTTTATTGACTCTTTCAACTGTGGCACTTGTTCACATACAGTGGAACCTCTCTATAAAGGACACTTTGAATGAGGGACACCTCTCTAATGAGGACACTGTCTGCAGTCCCAACCACATAGAGCTGTGTACAAATCTACCTCTGAATTAGGGACACCTCTCTATACACAGGGCAGCAAGCTGGGTGTCAATGGTGTCCTCTATAGAGAGATTCCACTGTATGTCCAAAAATGACTAGTTCATTGACTGTGTGCTTTGGTGTGTGCAGGTTGGACTCACAGGAGGGCGAGCTGCCTCAGCTGCTGAAGCAGCACAGTGAGGAAGTACGCGTTCTAAAGAGCAAACTGAAGAAGAGTCGTGAGGTAGCCGAGAGCCACAGGGAGCAGTACGACATGTTGGCACTGGAGGTCCATCAACTGAAGGATCGGAACAAGAAACTAGAGGGAATGAACAAGAAGAAGAATTTGCTGGAAAGGAACAGACTGACAGCAGAGTTGGCTGACGTGAAGAGCGCACTGGAGGAGAGAGAGAGAAGAGTTGTGGTAAGTAGCGCCAAGAGCCTGGGCTGGTGTCACAGGATCTAAACAATGGGATAGGACTTCCTACTGCTTCATTTGACTCTACTAAAGTAAATCCAGTACCTTTATATGTATGTGTATATTGTATAACTACCTCAACTGTGGCTATACACACCAAGTGTTGTACCATCTGCCTCTGCAGGAGTTGGAGCACTCTTCCGAGCTGCTCTCAAAGAATCACATAAGGGAAGTGAAACTACTCCAGTCAAAGAATGCCTCTCTGCAGCACGACTTGTCCGTCCTGGATGATGAACACAACAGGCTGAGGAAGCAGCTGAGGGTTAGTGTATGCTTCGTAGTTATGTGCTTAGTGGGAAGATTGGGAGAGTTTAAACGTTGTAATAAGGAGTATATCACTTCTTCATGACTGCAGAATGATCTATTCTGTCTGGTTTATAAGCCTAGATGTTTTCTTGCTGTACTGCACAGGAGAAAGAGAAGGAGATTGAAGTGAAGAACATTTACACGCAGAGGATGCCCAAGAGTATGCCTCGCCTTCTCCCAAGGCTCCCTGCCACCTGCGATGCAGCAACCATGACAGATGCACCAGAGCCCGCTGTTCACAGAGACCATGCACCAAAGGGCAAACCACTGCCCATCTCACCGGCTGTGCCTAAGCGAAGAGCGAGCAAGACCTCTCCTCTGCAGGCTGGACCTCTGGACAGTGACCTGCAATGGGGGGAAACAACCCCTTCTCACACCAGCCCCACACCAAACATTAAGGCAGAGGAGCCTAGGCCACTGTCTGCCAATGGAGCAAAGGAGATGCCCCAGTCCTCCACTCCCCATCCGGCTTCCGACCTCAAACTGGCACAACCACCTGAGGTTGCTAAGCCGCCCTCAAACCCACTCAACAAAGCACCCAGCAGTCTGGCGGGCACAGCAGCCACAACCAGTGTCAGCAGCACAAAGGAAAGCATCGCTGAGGATGAATCGGCCAGGAGGGGGGAACTGGACCTTTCCTCGATCCACCAGACCCCAACTGCTGCCACGCTGCCTGCGGGTGACGCCACTGTCACTGCTGGCTCCCAGACAAGCACACAGCAACCTCAGCTGGCTCATGGTGGCCCCAAACTGCCTCAAAGCCTTGTACCCGCAGGTAGTGGTATGACCAAAGAGGATGAGGAGCGAAGGAATGAACAGGAGCGCAAGAAAGCCCTTCTTTTGGCAAGGTTGAAGGCTATTGATGAAGGTGGCACAGCAGAGCCCCTTCCGTCCAGTGTACCCTCTGCTAACAAGCAAGGTGGAGATGAAGCACATGACGGCACAGAGAGGAGGACCAGCCCACTGCAGGCTCTCCAGTCGCAGACACCAGACTTTGGTCGAACAAGTGTCCTGCAGCAGAGGCTGAACAAATGGCCACAGGGAAGCAGCGGTGACATCATCTCCACCAGCACTGCAGTCCAGATGGAAGACGCCCATGTGCCCAAAGGTGGCAGGAGAGATACAACAACTGACTTGTCTGGGACTGACAGAACTGCTAAGTCCAGCAATGGCCCACCTCCCTTCCAGCCACAGCGACCTTTCCCCAGTCAAACGATTGCACAGTCTACGTTTGATGACAGTGTGGCCACCGAGACTCAGCTGGCTGGTGTTGCTTCGGGAAATTCCCTAGACAAGCACCCGATGGCGTCATCATCTGGTAGTCTCCCTCAGTGGCCCAACACAGTGCATAACATGTACCTGGGGAAGCCTGCACTTGCAACAGCTGAAGACCCATTTGGTACCCGACTGTCGGGGAGGAGCAACAGGAGTAATCCTAGGTTGAAGGAGAAGGGGACCCCAGTGCACGGGACAGACTCAGCAGACGCCTTGTCCCAGTACAAGCCTAAGTTCAGTCGCCGAGCACAGCAAAATGCGACTACGAAACGTGCGGATAAGGGAATCAGCCTATCTGAAGACTCCCGAACACAGCTTATAACAACCATGGCCTCCCCACGCAGAGCCAAGCAGACCAGGGACAGCGGCAGTGGGCTTGGTTCGACAGCTCTGTCAGACATGCATCAACCTAGGCCTGGAGCAGCCAGCAAACCACTCGGTGCAGCTTCCCACAACGGCCACAACGGCTACCCTTGGGAGATGGAGGTGAAACTGTCCTCTGTGGCACCTGGGCAGGCCACACAATCCAAGACAACCAACGGGCTGAGGCTTGGTCAAGTGGACAGCGCCGAGAAGACGCACAGTGGTAGCAGCCCGCTCCTTCCCCACAGGAAGACCAAGGCTGTACAGCCAGCTATTGGCATGAGCTCCATGCCCGGGGCCATCTTTGATGATGACATTGAGGAGTTAAGCCTAACATGACCCTACACATCACGCACAAATGTATGTATGTTTGTAACACTGCTGCCTGCATGCATATTGTTGATCATGTGATAGAGTATTTAAAATTTACATTAGTATTTCAAGGGATGTGATGTACATCAATTACAATCAATCAACATCATAAGAATGTTAAAATCCCCAGTCCTGGGGGTCGTTCTGTATCTACAATAGGACAGAAAGGTATTCTAAGTTTACGTGTTCAAGAATATATGTTTACATACATGTAGGGTGCAATAATAATAACAATACTACGTATCATCTTCCTTGCGTTAGAAAGCATCACCGCTTCCTGGGTCTTCCCCTGGGCCACCTTCCTTCTATCTCTCCCACCATTACCCTTTCCACTAAACTTTCTGGTTTCTCCATCACCTTCATTCTCCACCTCTCTCTCCTCTCCCTCACTACATCCACAATTGACCTCTGCTCTAACCTCTGCCTGATCTCCTCATTTCTAATGTGATCCATTCTAGTCACTCCTGCAACCTTCCTCAAAATGCTCATTTCTGTTGCCTGTAGCCTGGATTTCTCCTTCTCCCTCAACACCCATGATTCACACCCATATGTCATCATTGGCACCACCATTGCATTGTATACTTGCATCTTTGCTTTCCAACTCAACCCTCTATTCTCAAATACTTTGCTTTCATTGCCCCGACTGTGCTCATTCCAATCCCAATTCTTCTCTCTAATTCTCCTTCCATTCTTCCGTTTTCACTGAACTTTACCCCCAGATACACTGCCTCGCTCACATTCTCCACATTGTGCCCATCTACCTCTACCTTACACCCAGTGATCTCTCTGCCAATTGCCATCGTGTTGGTTTTTGTCTAATTTACTGCCAGCTTGTGTTCCTTCACTGCTGTTTGCAGTGCCCTGATGTTGTGTTGCAGGTACGTCCTCCTCTCTTTGAGGCATGTGTGAGGGTGGATGGAGAAGTGTCAGGAGGGTTTGAAGTGAAACAGGGAGTGAGGCAGGGATGCCCATTGTCACCATGGCTATTCAATATCTTCCCAGATGTGGTAGTCAGAGAAGCACAGACAAACTTTCATGGAGGAGTGAAGTTAGACACATGCCAAGTGCAGGTTCTACTATTTGCAGACAACACAGTCTTGATCACATAAATTACAGGAGACACTATTTTCCTAGAGTCCTGGTATCAGACAGCACGGTAGTGACGTCTTAAGTAGGGATGGTGGTGGTTGTTTGTATACCGTATTATATTATACAGCAGTAGGGAGGTGATGACCTATAAGTACTTTTGTTCGTTCACGTGTTTGATTACTGCTGTGTGACATCCATCCATATGGACAGCTCTTCATGCAACCATCCATCTGCACGGCCAGCTGGTGTGGCTACACATATACTGTGCATGCACAGCGTGAAATACATAGTAGTGTCCAAACTGTACATACGTGCACACGCACGCACACAGGCAATGATGTTGTATTTGGAATAGTGTGGCAGATATAATACAAACTCAATAAAAATAACAATCATCGCGCATACATTGTTTGATCAGTGCACATTCAAAACACATCAGAAAAGTCAGCCTCCATGTCCCCAGAGTTACAGCTCTGATGCCTTCTTCAAAACTTGCATCCATCTGCAAAGGGAGGTGGGGACAGTCACATGACACATCACAGTCAAGCGACAGTCACATGACACATCACAGTCAAGCGACAGTCACATGACACATCACAGTCAAGCGACAGTCACATGACACATCACAGTCAAGCGACAGTCACATGATTGTCACATGACAGTTAACCCACCTTGTCATTTCCTCGGATGTCTCTGCAATAAAGTAGTAAGTTCTCTCTCCCTCCTTGGACAGTTGGAAGGCACTGGATGCAGAGGAGGAAGAGCATTGGCTGCCATTGCACACTGCTTCAACTTAGCACTGTACAGACTGTTGTGATACCCACTGGGAACCAGGTACCCCATTATGTGCATCTAGCATTCGATATCCAATGTGTCCAAGACATTTCGTTACTTGAAGGTCAGAATTGGAATGAAAAATTATGTCCAAGGACGACAAAACAACACTTAAGAGACTGCCCAGATGGAACACTGAACAGGAGTCGAAACTTTGGAGTGCTTGTCAGGGATGATGGTCATTAATGAAGCATGAATATCATTAATGAAGCATGAATATCATTAATGAAGCATGAATATCATAGTACATAAAGGCAGAGGCTAAGTAGGGACTTTTGTCGGCAATTAGAATACGTACGTATGTACATATGTACGCTTGGTCTAGCTTCACACGAACAAACCTCGTATCTGTGTGTATGTTGTCTCTGTGTGTGTAGCTACTCACAACTGCTTCTTGCTGTCTGCAGTCTCCTCCACAGTGTAACCTCTCAGCTTCACCAACCCAAGGGCACAAACATCCTGGGGAGGGCAGAGCACAACACAGTACAACCACTGACACTCACACCACACACATAAGCAGGCATCCATAGGAGTGGCATACCCTCTTGCGCAACCACTAGCCCTATCCCATGGCGCTAAAAGTGAATAATGATCTGTATTCACTATTATTATAGCTATTCAGATTCTCCCATGTTAGAGAGAGTGTGGGTTGGTGAGATGCAGACACACAAATATTGGCTGCAAGGAGCAGTTTTAGGCTTCCCTAAGCAAGTTTAGGGGATACCATATACATGCATGTACCTACACACATGCATGGAGTGCACTCACAAAGGCTGTCTTGTAGTAATACAGGTGTGGTCCCTTGAGTACGAACCATCTTCTTCTCCAGTTCTTTGGTGTTAGCCCGCTTCCACCTGTGAGACACAAGAAGGCACAAGCGAGTCACACGTGTATGTATGAAAACTGTCTGTACAATAGTACTGAGGGGTGTGGCTGAGGGGTGTGGCTGAGGGGTGTGACTGAGGGGTGTGACTGAGGGGTGTGACTTGAGGGATGTGACTGAGGGGTGTGGCTGAGGGGTGTGACTTGAGGGATGTGACTGAGGGGTGTGACTTGAGGGATGTGACTGAGGGGTGTGGCTGAGGGGTGTGACTTGAGGGATGTGACTGAGGGGTGTGGCTGAGGGGTGTGGCTGGGGTGTGTGACTGAGGGGTGTGACTGAGGGGTGTGACTTGAGGGGTGTGGCTGAGGACTACACATGCAACGGTGCTGAGGAGGGGACAATGGGATGTTAAGTGCACTAAAAGGCACTTACGTACTGTACCACACACACACAGCTAGCCCAAGCTGCACCCACCTAATTTCTGCAGCCATCCTTCATGGTCAATGTCCTTCAACTGGAAACACGGGACCATGAGCTCTGTGATTCAGGAGAGGGGAGGGGAGGGGAGGGGAGGGGAGGGAGGCACAGGCAGAGTCAACCACAGAAGGAGGCGCCCTACATGTTGCAGCAACACAGGGTGGAAGTTGCCAAACAACACAAGTACACCTTGATCAACACGGCCACAAAATCGCCACAAAATCACCACAAATCACCACACTACACCATACCAGTCATACCACAGCACTCCAGTGTGTGCTATGTGTGTGCTGCAAGAAGCTGTGGCGGTAGGGTGTGACCTTCCACTTCTAAAGAGGCCTTTAACTGACCTGGGACATCCTGCTTCTTGTCTGGGCGTGTCCTGGAAATACTCTGAATGGGACAGAAGAGCAAGCGAGAGAGGGAGGGAGGGAGGGACAATGAAAGGAATTTTTACACAAAGCAGGAGAACAGAGAGCGACATGCTTGTAGCACAAGCACAAGCTACAGCATTGGTGTGCTGATGGCAGAAAGGCCAGTAATGTGTCACATGCAGCACTCTCACATAGGTGGGTCTCGTTCTGCTCACCTCTAGTTGGCTTTGTACCTCAACCTCTTTTGTGGCTGCAACAAGACAGAGAAAAAGGAGACAAGTCTTTGAAAACCCCCACAACCATCCCCCTCTCCCAGAAAATGTCCTTAGGTCACTGCAATAATAACATCGGGGTCAACCTCAGAGGAGTGCATACGGCCTGGCCGCACATGCCTATGCCAAGACTGGCTGTGAAGACGCTAGTCTGCTGCCACATGTGCCTTATACAGGAATCGCCCTATGCATCATAAGGTCATATTCACGCAGTTGGGGTCTCCGGAACTGGTTAACTATCCAAAGAATTCTTATCTAAAACTAGCCAACAGAGACAGAGACCATCTTTGGTCAGGAGCCACACTGGCATCATGACAGCAGACAGGGGCGGAGCATGGGCACATTCAATCAGTAAATTGGCAATTGAAAGGGATCACAGTTCCCATATTGGGGGAAAACATATGCACTGCAGCCACAACATTGTCCACACAATGCATTCCAGTTTCAATACAGAATCTCCGTTCTGCATACAGAATATGAAAATGATATCTCTACTGAATATCAGGGACATCTATCACCCCTACACATTAGGCTGCGCACCCACACACCGTTGGAGGACAGACGTCTACCACATCCTATACTAAGCCTATGCCCTGTGGTAATCCTTATACACACACAGACACACAGACACACTCACACACACACACAGGGTACAAGATGGCAGGCAGGAGGCCAAGGGCCACGGGCCCCTGCGGCTGACTAGTCTAGCATGCTAGACCGTCTCCTGCCCTGGGGCTAGCTTACAAATGTACAGGAAGTGTAAGTGGAAGGGGCTAGTGCCCCAGATTATTAACAGATAGGGACATTGCTTAGCTCAGCAGCTGGTGAGGGAACAAACAGATTACAGCTTGCACCTGTGTTGTCATAGCTAGCTTCAATATTACCAGGTCATGTGCCATGCATCTCTAGCCAATCAGGAGAGCTCCTGCATGTGCATGAATATTGCATTGGGTGCTGTGGACTCACAGTGTCCAGAGATGGTAACCTCCTTAGGGTTTGAGAAGACACCTTTGTGTGCTGAGACCTGCAAACAGGACAGCAGAACATCACATTCCCATTACACATGTACAGCAACTAATGCACTATTGATATATATATATGTGAAGGTGTTCTCAAACCCTCCACAGCCAATTCCACTGGCAAAAGGAAAGCGTGTCTTGCATGCAAAAAATGCATGGTCTTCATTACACACGCGAACACGCTAGCAAGCGTATGAATGTCTGTGTGTCTCTGTGTGTGTGTCTGTGTGGGCGTGTGTGTATCCATGCTCACCTCATCTTCTGGATTTGGGCCTAAGTGTGCAAGAAAAAGCAGAAACAGGAGACAACATCAGTAAAGTCAACAGACCAACACCCGTACCAGGTCACCCTAAACACTCATCACTAATGGAACATGCATAACATGCGCCATACATGGATACACTATTAGCAGAAACAGATGTCATGGCAGATATAGGAAGCAATGCGTCTGGAATTGGATTATCTCAGCTTACTCCCCCCAGACTAACAAAAGCGAATGTTGCGAGAATTTACCAATGACGCATGACACGAGAATTTGTACCATCCTGCAGCGATATGTACATTTAGCAAAGTTGGTAATATGACACTAAACTAACACTTGTGATGTCAAGAGGGAGTGATTCAGGATCACCAACACGACAGCTCACGTCTTCTTCCAAGGAAGAACAAGATCAAGGCCTTTCTGAGCCAGCTCAACCTTTGTAGACTGGCAGGCCGTCTGGAGAAAGCAGCCGAAACTTCCTCAGCGACATTCATGAGTCGACCACGTGCAAGGCTCAGCACAAGATGCAGTCCGTGTGATGTACATGACAGCGAGGCTTGCCAATAAGCTCGGTGCTTTTAACTTTGAAAACCATGAGGTTGGCCGCATCTTCCGCTCTTCGACCACTGACCTCTCTGCTACAGCCTCCCCGCGCCACACTCGTCACCGCAACGGGACGATTGTCCGACAATTTATCACTACATGCCCGGTTAATTACGCAAAGCAGCTAAGTCATACGTTACGTTACGCTAATGAAAAGCGCTCTGGCTTGCTACATCAAAGCTGGCGCGTTGCCTATGAAGACGCGCCGCCAGAGCGCGCGTACGTACGTACCTTGTGCTAAGCTACAAAACGCACCTTTGGAAAAGGATAATCCACGCGTGCCTGATGAGTGGGTGTTTCCGTCTGTAGACTCCACTGCAATACTCATCTCTGCCGTATCGCCTGCTTGCTAAATCGAATAACTTGTACGCTGTGAGCGAAATTACGCCGACGGGCCAACGGCGACTTTTGTAGCACGACATTCGATGACGTCATCAGATTGCCAACTACGAGCTTCCTTATTAATATGACACGAGTCAATAGGGGTTAATGTGGCGTCTAAGGCCTCGTTCGACGTGTATCAGCAAGCACTCTATACAAGGTTAGCATACTGGGGGGCTGTAGCAATGTAACAGCACACGCAACATGTGCGGTTGTTTCCCAATTGCATGCCCCAATTGCATCATGCACACTGCAAGATTCATGTGGTGATCAATTAAAGTTCTGTAACGATGGGGTCTTGCGTGAGTTCCACTGGAATTGAATGTGAGAACTACCATTCCAAAGCTGGAATCATTCTGATGATTGAAGTGTGCAATTGTGCAATGAGGACTAGAAATTGTGAAACAACTGCAGGCAGACTCAACAGAGGAATGCCAGCAAAGTCGTTGGTCTAATTACCATTTCCATTACTGCATGTTAAACTGCTGTAGTTGAAGCTATCACTTACTGTTATTGTCAGATTCTCTGTCTATGGACTTCGGTGATGGGGACTGGGTTGGAATGGGAGCAACAAAGTCACCAGGATTTAATCAACTTAAGTAACTTAATTAACCTGACACTAGTGCATGATTTCCATGCCTGTAGTAAACTGACTATGTTGTAGCAGTGTATCCGGAACCTCCAAAGTACAATTCACACCATTTCTCACGCAAAGCACACAAAAATATGTCATTCTAGGTTTGTTACAGTGTGAGTGACATGGTAGTATACGTACTTATCCAGTGATTCCTGCCACACTAACACTTGTAACTTGTCACTCCATGTGTGTCTCAATCAGGGCTATTTACACATAATTATAGATTCACATATTACCTCACCACTTGCCAATAGAGGATCAGGAAGTGATGTGACCCCTTGGATATGCACATTCCAAATATAGCAGCAGCAATATTATATATCTACAGGCAGCCTAGCAACTGCTGAGCAGATGTGTGTGTGTGTGAATCAGCCAAATGCAACAACTCACCAGTTGTGAACATTATGAAAATTAGCATCCAAACACAAAACCTACCACTTAGCACATTACCAAACACACAACTTCTAAACACTACAGCAAACCTGTACACTACTAGTGATACACAAACCAATGCAATAACAACAGTAGTAAAAATAGATTACAATGCACGAAGTACCAGGGGGATTCTAGGAATACGAAAGGGACAGATGTAGTTCCTGGGATGCTGACACTGCATCCTATTAGCACTACTAGGCAGAAACTGTCAAATCACGTCACCATGTGATGACAGTCTCCAAGGGAGTTCAAGCAACCCCTTCTAAGAACCCTCCTTGATATGGGGTGCCATTCAGGTCAAAATTATGCATTCACAATTTTGGGCAACTTAGCTGTTTCACTGTCCAACTTATTAAGTGGGAGTGTCCAACTTAACGTAAAAAGAGCCTTGGCTAGACTACTCCCTGCGTGGTCTCCGCTCCTAAGTGCAGGAAACGTCCACTGTAGTGGCGTGGAATGCCGTCCGGTCCCACGAAGGGCACAACGGGGCCAAAATAAAACTAATTCCGTCTAGCTGGAATGCTAGATAGCGTCAAAAAGGAAGTAGTCCAGCCAAGTCTCTTTTACGTTATTTTGGTCACCCCTGCACGAATCTCCTGTATTTCGAGCGAAGTGACGGTTTTAACATCTTCCGCGTTTTGGGGTTGCCAGTCAATCACATACAAGTGGTTGCCTGGTGACTTCTGGACGCTATCGGCCCAGTGCTGCTGATGGGGAGTGGTGTTCTCCGAAAAGCCCTTTCAGCACAGTGACAATCCAACACAGCGAGGAGACTCAGTACAGAGGTGAGTCGCCTTCTTTTTGACTGTCCAACTTATAAGTGGGATTGTCCAGCTTGTAAGTGGGACATTCAAGTGGACAGAAAGTCTGACCAACATATATTTCTGATTTAGTCAGGTGTAACCCCCCCCCCCCCCCCTGGTAACTTAATAAGTTGGACAGTGAAACAGTTAAGTTGCCCAAAATTGTGAATGCATAATTTTGACCTGAATGGCCTGAAGGGGTATCAACTCTAGCACTGTACCCTGGTAGAAACTTACTACTATACCCATGTGGTGAAGGAAATACCACCGCAAGAGTCAGCAATACATAAGCTATAGGGACAGGAGGCTACATACGTACATGCACTAGAGAGATATAGGGCTTCCGCATGGCAGCAATAACAGTAGCATGGCATATGGACGGTACAGTTTTCATCAATTACAGAACAGTTTTTTAACTGACGAAGGTCTTCACAGTGCAAGCATCACACTACTCCTCATCGTACTATGCGAAGCCCCCGATATCACTCTAGCAGTTCATGTGTATACCAGAGCATCAGTCCCTTCCTCATGGCTCAGCAAAAGACAGAAAATCCACAGCCACAGAGCAGTACTAGTGCTAGGGGGTTAGGACTCTCCTACACTCACAGACGGATCCAATGCATGCCTGTTACACTATATAAGTTCTGGGGAGAAGTTGTAAAAGGCTGCTGCCTTAATCTAGGAGCACTTGGCACACTTCTTCTCAGTTCGAAATTGATACCCCCATTCAGCTGCCCACACGGCGCTACACATGACAGCAGGGTCCCCTGTACATGTACAAGACGAGGAACAATCGCACGCATTCACCTCGTGTGGAGGAAGGAATGAAGAACACTACACTGCAACTACATGTCTCGTATTCAGCACGGACGCTCTACCATTCTGCCCCATTCCTCGATACAACTAGCAAACAGAGGTACAACTGTGGTTGCAAGCCCAGACCCATTTCCATGCTCAATTTGAAGTGGAAGAATATTTGAAATGGGAGGCATTCTGCACACACATTTCAATTGCAGTGTGTTGGAAACACCTGATGTGGGATTGAATAAGGTGGTGTGATGTTGGACCATGTCGAATACACATCACAGAACTGTTTGCACACATGCACAGCACACAAAAATGCACTTGAAGTGCCACTAATGCCCTTAACCTCACATCATAGTTGCTATTCAAAAAGAGACCTATTAAAGGGACTGAGGACAATTGTTACTTCCTACTCAGGCCAAAATATGCCAGAGTGCAAGTGATGTCAGACTTATTTACATTCCCAGTCCATTATCAGCTAATCGGGCTGTTGGTGCAGGGGTAGAATTACATGAGAAAGGAATTACAAGGGCTCCTCTACAGGAAACTGCAGAGGTCCATTCATGGCAGGAATGCCTGTCCTTGGTTACCACACAGCAGCCTACCGATGATGCCATACATTGACACCCCTTCTGTTAACTGTCAGATTAGCACTTTCAGTGTCTCAAGATTGAGAAATGTGTAGCACACTACTGTGTCCATGTTAGGTTATTTTGGAGTAGCCTACTCCGATGACATCACCTGTTTGGAGGTCTCTCATTGGTGAATGTGACCTGCTTCATCATTCCACTCCATATATGGTTTGCACTATGCTATTGGTTCAAGTTACACACACACATAGATTCCACTATCTCAGCTATCATGTAGCTGACAGCTATTCCTGCTTGCATTTTACAAACGGACGTCAGTACATGAGACAAACACCACTCATGGTTTCTGCTGAGCGGTGATGGCAGTTTGTACAAATGGACGTTGTAGTCAGCTACGCCAGACCACGTACGTATTAGCGTCAGCGTTTACTGGGTGTCACAAAGCAGCCTCCAGCTAACGGTTCCCCAGGTGAAATAGGATTACCCGACCTGACCTGACATAACCCGACCTGGTTTACAAATTATTAGTGGTTGATATAGAAACGCATCACTAGTTCTATGTGCAACTACACAGATACAATATACGTTAACACTGAGTCATCTTCCAACAGCTTCCAAGCTCTGGGTCATCCTCACCTAGGATACAGGTATGTTACCTAGGATGCAAGCATGTTACCTAGGATACAGGCATGTTACCTAGGATACAGGCATGTTACCTAGGATACGAGCACATTACCTAGGATACAAGCACATGTCATAGAACACACATAGTTGTGTGCAGAACCTGTCCACAAACTTGGTATGAATAAACTGTGGGCAAAACAATAATTGACAGGTTAAGAAATAGGAAGTGGTAATTCTAATAGGAAGTCAATTACTACTTCCTCTGTGCCTGCACGTAAACCAGCACACTGGACATGCACACTTGACACACACCTTACATCACAGAAAGGGACACACTCATATACACACACAAGACAGAGAGACACAGACAGACAGTGTTCACACCTGTTCCTGCTTCTGGACAGCATTCTTCCTTTTTGAAGACCACATTCTTGTTGGCCCACCTGCAGACAGTGACACAGGAAGTGTGCTGTGTCCCTCTGTGTGTAATCTATACCATCCATCCTCACCCTCACCCTCACCCTCACACACACACACACACACACACACACACACACACACACACACACACACACACACACACACACACACACGCACGCACACGCACACACACACACACACACACACACCTGCTGTTTTGACGTCCTTTATTGAGCAAGTTCAAGGGACATGGGGAAACGAAAGAGAGATTACGTAAAACACTTCACTCTTTCACCACTGGCTTACACATGCAGGGCTGGACCACATGGAACATCTCAAGCAAGAACAATTCATGCCAGCTAAAGGCACACACGTTCAAGAGAATGAGGCACAATGCTACAGGAACCGGAACTATACCACACAACCTCTCTGTCTCTGTGTCTAGTGGGAGTGACAGCTGGACAGAGTGACAATGGCAAGCATGTCGTTCCCATGGGAACCAGGAATTACCAAAAGGAACTAGGGCAGCCAGGGCACTGCCTAAGGTGTGGGTCTTCACAAATCACTTCCCTCCTTTCTGTGGCAGCCCTAGACATGATGATACACAGATACCCTCGACATGCACGGACGGGTGCTTGGTGAGAGAACAGTGAAGCCCATGAACGTGGGAGAGAAGAAAGGGTTAATGCAAGGACAGAGGGCCATGCTGCACAAAAGGAGAGTTATACGAAGATATTTCTCAAACCACACTGAACGTGGAAGTGGGGATCTCATGAGGTGGATCACGTGACTTGAAGTAACACACAGATACCCTCGACATACATGGAGGGGTGCCGCTTGGTGACACTGCGTATGCGGGACATTGCTAAACAAACAAATATGGCTGCCGCCGTGTGCGATCTTGACCTTTGTGTTTTTGCTTGTTTCTTCTACAGGTTTTGATGGATGGGGCTCAAGTAAGACCAAACGAAAGACAAATAAATTGTCTTTAATTATGTTTTTGATTGCTGTTCACAATCACTTGCTACATGGAGATATGCCGTCGATAACAAAGCTGCTAAAATAACGGCAAATGCCCAAGCAGTCTAAAAGGAAATGCCAGATTTGGTACACAAGCACATCACTGGATGTAAAACCCTATTATTCGACCTTTCCATGTGGGCGCTCGATGCACACCAATCTTTTCTGTAGTTATGTCATGATGACACATGTGATTACTGCCTTGTGCTAAAAATCCCGAGGCCTACAACTCTGCAAAGAAGCCATGCATAACTACCACCGACATGGAGAAGTTAGAACATGTCCTTAACTAACCATTTCAACTTTGAGTGTGTTCAAAAGCCCTCTCAAAGAAGGCTGCTAGCCCGAATTGTAAACGCACTGCGATTACCCACTGTCAAAGAGACAAATCACATGACATGAGAGCCTGACAAGCCATGTAAACGGAAGAGTGATTATACCACGTATGCTGACGTCACTAAAACACGCGCGACGGTGCAGCTATCAGCTCGGCGACCCTCCTGTACGCTGTGCACTGATGTCTCACTTTGTTCGGGAACGATTCTCAGGGTGAATGGTGTAGACTTGCACGTCGCATTAGGCACCATCATTCGTCAGCTGAGTCACACGCACATTACGCGTAGTCACATGCGTAGGCATAGTAACGCAAAGGAATGGGGTAAAACCGCAGGGTTCACACCTTTTATCAACAACATTGTTGATGTAGCCATCTCCCACTTGCAGAGTTCCACCAGGAGACACGGGTCATTGACCAATTAATTGCTTGATTGGTCAGCCTGTAGCTATAGTCTAGCCCGCTAGACCCGACTTCCTGCCACAAAGAAGAGTTGGGTCTAGCGGGCTATGCCAGTTTGTAGCATGCTTCTAAACCACCACATGCACCAGCTAGATGCAATGTAACAGCGTGCCTACAGTGACATGGTCTGGCGTAGACCAGACCCTCTTACCTGCCTTCCAATGACGTCATCGACAAAATGGAGGCAGGTGAGAGGGTCTGGGCTACGCCAGACTAACAGTGACACTGCCGAATATCCCAACCAACGCCAGTTGACCATGCCAGTAGAGAAGAGATCTGAGGATCTGAGGGTGGTTCTCTAGGTACCAGTTTTTGACTGTTAGCAATCTTACTGATGCTTCAGTCAGATGCACGGGCCTTTTTTACGGCGAAGATTGTATTCATCTTCGCCGTAAAGAAGGCCAGCTTTCCTATATATGCCTGGACCAGCTGAGAAGCTCCCACTTCAGAGAAGCGATCTGTCACAAGTGCTTCTAACCAACGTCCTTCCTGCTCTGACTCACCTCTGTAGACTTTCCTGTCTTTTCAACTGGTATCTTCATCACTACGCCTCCCACAACCACAGTCTTGAAGACCCTTGAGCAAGGAGGGGGAAGAGGAGTCGAGTCATTCTACTCCACATGCAGAGATGTTAGGGTTAGGGTCAGTTTATTCTTTGGGATTGTTGGTGAGGGGACGCAGCAAGCAGCGGTCAAATGGTGTACTTATGTATCATGCACCAATGGATGGACAAACACACAAACACACATGCACACACATGCACACATGCACACATCCACACGCATGCACACACATGCACACACACGCACGTACGCACACACAGTGACTCACTGTTCAGAGTATGTCTTCCTCGATGATGGTGGGGAGGTAGGTGGAGTCTACAAAAACCAGACACACACACCAAGTTACGTAACATTTTCTCAATCTGAGTACAGAATCTCATGTCATGTGACCCTCACAAGCAATTGCAGCATCACTGTGTTGCCAATTTTTGAATAATCCAATCAGATTGCATGTATGGTGTATGGTGCAGACTGCATGGCACATGACCAATTGTATGTTGCATTGGATGAATTCAATTGGGACAAGCAACTGTGTCACCGGCACAGTACATACACGCACTTGTTGAGTGGAGAGGGGGTGGGGAGGAGGGGGGGTGGGGGGTGGGGTACTTACGGCCTGGGGAGTGATGGGGATCTTGTGGACCACACCTCCAATGACCTGAGTTCTGTAGCAGGTTCTGAGAGAGACAACACACAGACGGACATAAAATGAAGGTAAGTTGTGTGGGAGAGAGAGATAAGTTTATTCTTTGAAAAGAACCAGCACTGCACGGGGATTGTTGGTGAGGGGACGCAGCAAGCAGTGGTCAAATGGTGTACCCTCACACAAGGTGCGATGCTTACTACGATGATTACTTTTACATTGTATGTGATTGGGGATTGATCTACTTGGCTAGTGAAGTTCTCAATCCCCAATCATGTCTACACCTAGCCACACAGAGATTTTCAAAACTACATTGTATATGCACATCACAAGCTTTTACACAAGGCAGTTCTAATCTTCTGGAATTCAAAGCCTTCATTCTTAACTGACATGGTCTGTTCACCAACTTTCACTTCATTTCTAATCACTGTCAATGCCTCTTGTCAATCACCTTGTCACAACCATACGTGTCACTGTCTGGTGTGTGTGTGACGAAGAAGTGACACAGTGGCCAACGATTACAAAGTAAGCATCTGTGAACTGACCCAATGTAGCAGCGAACAGAGCAATTTGAACTGAATGCTTCGGCCACTAAAGCCTTCTTAGAGGGTATGTATGTATTTTTACTGATGAAGATGAAGATGAAACGTTCTATCCATTAACAGTTCTACTTTCCATGAAGGCCTCAATTGCTGAAGTTTCCAGTCTTCCAGTTCAAATTTTTCTCATGACCGCTATGTCAAATCACTCAACAGAGACCATAATGTGTTCAACTTGCAAGTATAGAGTGGAGGGTCAGTACTGTCAGGCGCTGTCAACACAAGGACTTCGCTGGTGGTTGCACTTACGATGGAAGGTCCCCAGTGGAGGAAGACTGTGCTTTACTTTTCTCTCCCAACACGGCCCTGTGGAGGAGAGAGCACGGAGAAGAAATGTGATGCACAAAGAACATAGCATGTATGCACGTTAGGGCGGAGCAATCTTGTGCACTGCCTGTCACAGGGAAACCTCCCACACAGGAGGGAACAAGTCTTCAAGTTTGTTAGAAAGGTCGTCCACTTGTGAATGACTGAGAGGCACTCCTACATACGTCGCATTCTTGGCCAAAGAAACATGTTTGTTTGTTTGTTTTGTTTATGCTGGCCAATGAAACATGCCTGTTTTGTTTGATTGTTTTGTTTATGCTGGCCAATGAAACATGCCTGTTTTGTTTGTTTTGTTTATGCTGGCCAATGAAACATGCCTGTTTTGTTTGTTTGTTTTGTTTATGCTGGCCAATGAAACTTTACAATGGGCTTACAGGTAGCAAAAACAATTGGGCAATCACAATCTATTCTAGCCCCGAAGGCTTTTGTCAAATGTCTTGAAGCATGCTACTCTAGTAGCGAAATTCATGTAGCTTGAGAGCTAATGTCAAGTCTAGACGCAATGCGTGGGACGGTTTGTGGACGAACACTGAGTCAGCTGACAGGACAGGACAGGCTGACAGGAAGCATTGCAAAGTTGAGGACACTCATGTCACACGTCCTTCCACTTACATTGCTACGTTTGAGGCTGAATTTGTTGTGCGAGGGGGCAGTCTCTTGGTTTCTGTGGCACTCCTGCCCTTGGGTGGGACACTGGCAGCCCTCTCCTCCTGGCTCTCTCCCGACTCACCCTCGTCCGGTGTGTCTGTGCGACTGGAGCTGTCACTGCCACCTGCACATTGTACAAGACGGAGGTGTGGTGCGTGTGTGTGTGTGTGTGTGTGTCTGTGTGTGTGTGTGTCTGTGTGTGTGTGTGCGTGTGTCTGTGTGTGTGTGTGTGTCTGTGTGTGTGTGTGCGTGTGTGTGTCTGTGTGTGTGTGTGTGTGTGTGTGTGTGTGTGTGTGTGTGTGTGTGTGTGTGTGTGTGTGTGTGTGTGTGTGTGTGTCTGTGTCTGTGTGTGTCTGTGTGTGTGTGTGTGTGTGTGTCTGTGTGTGTGTGTGTGTGTGTGTGTGTGTGTCTGTGTGTGTGTGTGTCTGTGTGTGTGTGTGTGCGTGTGTGTGTCTGTGTGTGTGTGTGTGTGTGTGTCTGTGTGTGTCTGTATGTGCGTGCGCGCGCGCGCGTGTGTGTGTGTGTGTGTATGTGTTGTGTGTGTGTGTGCATGCTGAGCGTGGAGGTGATGTGTGCATGAAGTGTGTGTCTCTCTGTCCCATGCACACCTTGTCCTGTGAAAACAGGTAGCTCCTCACTGCTCTGAGAGGCCACACTGACTGGAGTAGGATTGCGTCCCAGCATCCCCAACTCAACACTTGCAGCCCCGCTTCCTATCTTCTTCATCTGGGCAGCTACAGCACCATTCCTGGCCCCATCTACAGCCTCTTCTTCACCATTATGAACGTCTGTCAAAGCACTTCCGATGCCGGACTGTTCTGCCGTGAGAGAATGCTTTGACGGAGCTGACACAGTGTTCCTCAAGGGCAGGTGGCCGTTGGTCTCAAAAGAAGGGACTGCCTCCTTGGCAATCATGGAGTGGATGGGCGTGGAGTGACGTTTTGAAGCATTGGAGACAACGTTGTGTCTCATTTGCGCTGATGAAATGTGGGACTGCTGGGGGGATTTTCCCACATCACTACTGTTGTTGCTATTTTTCCTTCGAGTGGGTGGGGTCTGTGACATATTTCTCTTGATTGTGAGGGTGACTTCGTACGGATTTGACTTCAAACTCTCCACAACATTTGGTACTTCCCAAGCAACCTAAAGTGTGAAACAGCAGTTGGGAAGATGACAAATCGTCGCAAAATGGAGCAAAAAGTGATCTTCTTCTACCACTTCACTGAGGGTGTGAAGAGTGTGCTTCAAGTGAAGCAAGAATGTGAAATGACGTGAAACTGACGTTTACATGACATTACAAGTGCATGTTGTTGCAAATGTACAAACAGAGTGCAATCACAATTTATACTGTAAAAGTAGATTATTACAAATATTCTGCATAAGGCATGGACAGGAAGTAATCAGCATCTATTTAGAGGGTTCTGATTGGTGAATGTGACCCTTGTCTCCTTATATGGTATGCAGTATATATGCTATGGTTCAAGCCGCAGAGAAATTGCTCTGCACGTGTTACGTATATTGTATGTAACTTGGGAAAAGATCAGGTTGTCATAGTAACGGGCACTTTCTGCTGATTTCTCAAACGAATCACAACAGGCTGTCAGTACCGCATTACATCACTATTCACTGCTATTTGCTACACAAATCTCAATTGGCAGGAAATGGGTTCACGTACTCCTCCATGCACAGCCGAAGAGCCTCCTATCCAGACTGCCACAAGAAACTAATGCGGGGGGCATCAACTGTAAAAGACTCTGGGTATGTAGACAGTTCCTTGGTTTTCGAGCGTAACACACGTGGTAGATAGCTAAGTGAAGCTATCTACCACGTGTGTTACGCTCGAAAACCAAGGAACTGTCTATTTATAGACGTGGTAATGAATCTCTACTCTATCACTCTGGGTATGGTCTAGCAAGTATAGGCAGACAGAGAGTACACCCATTAAGCATCATGCATGGCGCATGGTCCTAACGTCTTCCACTGACACTAGTGCCGCACTTCCCTACATCACGTCGGCCTTATCTGGGTGTTCCAATATTGTATGTCATGAATTTAGTTTTAGCCAATTACTCTTGTTTGTATATTATAGACTATTTTCAGACTTCTTCATGTGGCTTCTCGTACTGTTCATGTTACTACCATCATCAATGATTCCGTATCAATCAACTGTAAAATACCCTGGGTATGGGCTAGCAAGTATAGGCAGGCAGCGAGTACACCCATTAAGCATTCATGGCGTATGGTTCTAACTTCTTTCACTGACACTACCTCGCTTGGTCCCCAGGAGCAGCCTCAGGTCTAGTATACATAGTGTCTCATTTACAGCCCACCTTTGGTAGCCATATTGTAACGGTATGACAGGTCAGCCATTTTAGTGCAAAGGTCAAAGGAGACACTTACTTCTGTGTACAAATCCCTCTGTTGGATCGATTGCTACTGTGCGCTGGAAGACCTTTTCGGAGAATACCACCCCCCATCAGCAGCGCCGGTTTACAGTCAGCCTAAGCTTCCACGTTATTAGCATTTTAGTGCAAGTGGGCTGGGTGCTAATACATGCAACATGGTCGGATCAGTGGGAAGTGGCAATGAGGTGATTTGTATGGTGGTAATTGGAGTCAAGACAAGGACAAGGAAAGGTCACCTGAATAACCCCCCTAACCCCCCAACCCTAATTTAACTAACCCCTTGGCCACCGGAGCCCAGGGTGTGAACATGACCTGGTCCTAAAATGTTGCAGCACATGTCTCACATGACACACACACACATACCGAGAAAGAGCTCAATAATGGGTTCCACCAGGAGCACACAATGAAGACCTTTTCATATTCATTTGTGCTTCTGGTTCTATGCAAGGTTAACAACTGCAATATGTATTCGTAGACAATAGGAGAGAGGGAGGACGAAATAGAGGGGAGGAGTGGGGGAAATAGGGAGAAGGGAGGACAGAAGAGGGGAAGGGAAGGGAGGAGAGGGGAAGGGAAGGGAGGAGAGGGGAAGGGAAGGGAGGAGAGGGGAAGGGAAGGGAGGAGAGGGGAAGGGAAGGGAGGAGAGGGGAAGGGAAGGGAGGAGAGGGGAAGGGAAGGGAGGAGAGGGGAAGGGAAGGGAGGAGAGGGGAAGGGAGGGGAGGAGAGGGGAAGGGAGGGGAGGAGAGGGGAAGGGAAGGGAGGAGAGGGGAAGGGAAGGGAGGAGAGGGGAAGGGAGGGGAGGAGAGGGGAAGGGAAGGGAGGAGAGGGGAAGGGAGGGGAGGAGAAGGGAAGGGAAGAGAGGAGAGGGGAAGGGTGGAGAAGAGAGAAGAGGGGAACGAAGGGGAGGAAGGAAAAGGGAGAGCAGGGGGGAAGGAAGGGGAGGGAAGGGGAGTGTCTGTGAGCTGCTTACAACGTTCTGTCCATTCACTTGCAAGACCTCGTCTCCCACGAATACACGCCCACTCCTATCAGCAGGACCCTGCCACCATGGGCAAGAAGCAAAGAGAGAGGGATAGAGAGGCTCTCACCAGCACCCCTCACCCTCGCCAGCACCCCTAACATAACACTCACCCCCTCACCCTCCCAGCACCACTAACACTCACCCCCTCACCCTCCCTGCACCACTAACACTCACCCCCTCACCCTCCCAGCACCCCTAACACTCACCCCCTCACCAGCACCCCTAACACTCACCTCAGGAGTGACGCAGTTCACCTGTAAAGGTCCTTGAAGTTGTTTGCAGAGAGAGAAACCCTGCAGTTATACCCACACAGAGCAGGGCAGAAAATGAAAGGGTCCTACAATTGGCTAACAATGTCCATCCGTGCGTGCTGAAGTGAAACTAATTTACTTCTGATCCAATAAAGGAAATAACACCGTGTGACAGAAGAGTGCAGTCAAGCATGGTGGGGGGTCATGTGGACTTGACAGAGGAACAAAATGTGGTGAGGGCAGATGATTTGTGAGTGAGGTAGACTTGTGTTGTGTTGTATGTGTTTGTTTGTGTGTAGACTTGTTTGTCAACATACCAGTCCATTCCTATCCGGTTTCAGAGTCACGTCAATAATAACGGCGACATCTGTGACTGCATTGAAGTGCTGAGGGGTTATCAGCATTGACGTCAACTTCACCATTGTGTTGCCCTGCACGCACGGACACCAATGACTGATCATTATTGCATATGTTCATACAGATGATGGGTGGGGCAGGTCAGGGGTGAGGGGGTGGGGTGGTGCCACACCCCCTCCATCCCACATGACCACATGTACTCTAACACATGCACACCAATTCTATACTCAGTCGTGCAAACTCTTTCCAAGCTGATATCATGGAGGCTCGAGCTATGGTATACATAGAACTAGAGTGCTGTTGAGCTTACGTGTAGCAACAATTTCAGTGAGAGTAAGACGCTTCGATCGCGAAGGTCTTTGTCAATTACAAGACTTTTTTGTAACTGACGAAGACGTTAGTCACTAGTTCTTTTCAAGTTGTGACCATTGTCAGATATCGGTGTACAATGTCCACCCGTATCCATGGTAACATTGCCCTGCGGATTAGCAGCCTCTCTGTCAATTCCACACAAGTGCATGTGTGTGCAGTGCGGATGGCTAGGAATGTGTGCGTGTGCGTGTGCATGTGTGTGCACATGTGTGTGTGTGTGTGTGTGTGTGTGTGTGTGTGTGTGTGTGTGTGTGTGTGTGTGTGTGTGTGTGTGTGTGTGTGTGTGTGTGTGTGTGTGTGCATGTGTGTGTGTCTGTGTGTGTGTATGTGTGTGTGTATGTGTGTGTGTGTGTTTGTGTGTGTGTGTGTGTGTGTGCGCATGTGTGTGTGCGCGTGTGTGTGTGCGAGCGTGTGCAGTAATGATGGCTATAAGTGGGTATGGGCGTAGTTATGATGGATAGAAGGGCTAGTGCATGCAGAGCAATCTTACACTGTCGTGCAGAATCTCCCGGCATTGGTCTGGTTCCTGCATAGGAAGGAAGGACAAAGAGGGGAACTCGTGTGACAAGGTATTAGTAGAATTTCTGTATTCACTGGGCATGGCACATACAGGGGAACCTCTCTATAAAGAACACTCTGAATAAAGAACACCTCTGTAATGAGGACACTGTCTGCAGTCCCAACCACATAGAGTTGTGTACAAATCTACCTCTGAATAGGGGACACGTCTCTATACAGGACAGCCAGCTGGGTCCCAATAGTGTCCTCTATAGAGAGGTTCCACTGTATACAGGACAGCCAGCTGGGTCCCAATGGTGTGCTCTATAGCGAGGTTCCACCGTATTCTGATGTCATTGTCTGTTATATCCACAAATATGGACATGCACCATTTTGTAAAGAACTGTAAGATTGGGCAGCTATGGGTATTAATTTTGGGGAAATTGAATGAACAGACCAGAAGCACAGAGACGCAAGGGGGTGTGACAAGGAGGTGTGGCAAGGAGGCATGACAAGGTGTGGCAAGGAGGTGTGGCAAGGAGGTGTGGCAAGGAGGTATGACAAGATGTGGCAAGGAGGTGTGGCAAGGTGTGGCAAGGAGGCACGATCTCACCTTGGATACTGCAGAGTTGATGTTCAGTGATGCTTTTAAAATGGACTCCCTAAATGATTCATAATCATCAACAAGCGAGCACGGGTTGCTATGGAAGCAGGAGACAAGTAGAGAGTGACAATATTACTCCATACTGTAATACTGTTACAGGGTTTTGCGCAAATGGTTGTTGCGAACACCATTTGACTCGTGACTCAACTCTGAACTTTGAACCCACTTTTGGTGGACGAGTTATAGCCAAAGTGAGGTCGAAGTTCAAAGGTGAGTCGTGAATCGAACGATGTTAGCCACAACCATTTTGCAAAACCCTGCATGGAGCAACAGCTGCAAAGTGTCGCTCAGGGCAACAGGGGTCACTCCAGTACAGTGAAGGAAAAATAATATCATGTAATATCATAGAGGCTCATTGCTACGTGTGATGACTAGTGAGTCGATCTTGATGAGCAAATACGTAGCAGAATCAATCAATCAAACAACTGATTGCAGGACGTTTCGGCCACGTGGGTCTTCGTCAACTGTGTACAAACCGTTTTGTCCATATAAGTGGATACAACAGATCATGACATCAGAATACAGTGGAAACCTCTCTATAGCGGACACCATTGGGACCCAGCTGGCTGTCCTGTACACAGTGGAACCTCTCTATAGAGGACACCATTGGAACACAGCTGACTGTCCTGTGTATAGAGAGGTGTCCCTAATTCAAAGGTAGATGTGTACACAGCTCTATGTGGTTGGGACAGCAGACAGTGCCCTCATTAGAGAGGTGTCCTCTAGCCACAGTGTCCTTTATAAAGAGGTTCCACTGTACATGCAAACAGCTTATGAAGAACACCACAGTGTTGCATCCACCTGTCCAACCAAGAAATGATGCCTCTAGCTGCTTCCATCACAGATGCCGCCTTCTCTAGCGACTGCGAGTACACTTTGCTCTCAGGATAGGCCCTGCATGTGAGCTGGATCAGTTGCGAGGCCTTCTTGGAGAGGAGGCGAGCTCTTCGCACAACTGTCTGTTGGTGGACGGTGCTGTCCTGGAGGAGGGGAGGGGAGAAGAAGGAGGAGGGGTGGGGAGTGGAGGAGAGGTAAGGGAGAAGAGGGGAGAGAGAAGGGAAAAGGGAGGAGGGGATGGAGGAGAGAGGTAAGGGGAATGCAGAGAAACAGGAAAGGATAAGAGGGAGGGGACGGAGGAGAGGGGAGGCAGTGATGGAGACTGGATAAGAGGGAGTGGAGAAGAAAGGGACCCTGCTCGCTGTGACATGGTTGCAATTGACAACTCACCCTAGACACCAATAGCTCAACTGCCTCCATCAGCAGCTCCTGATGACCAATTTGTGTTACCTAGCAACAAGAGAACCAACAGCATCACTGACTCACACACTTCAAAGGCTGACCAAGGATGCAAGGAGGGCCACCGGCCACCGAATGACATGACCGAGATACATAAATACATACATATCTACACGCTACAGACAGCCACTGATGACTACACACACGTACCTGTAAGTACTCTAGCTTTTGTCTGTCCATCTTTACAAGGTCTTCCCCACAAATGCAGTGGGCAAGAAATTGGGGAGTGTGTATTTGGAGGGACTGGTCCAACCCTGCACATATGAAAGGGGGAGGAGCCAGAAACTAATACACAGTGGAACCTCTCTATAGAGGACACCATTGGGATCCAGCTGGCTGTCCTGTATACAGTGGAACCTTTCTATAGAGGGCACCATTGGGATCCAGCTGGCTGTCCTGTATAGAGGGCTGTCCCTAATTCAGAGGTAGATTTGTACACAGCTCTATGTGGTTGGGACTGCAGACAGTGTCCTCATTAGAGAGGTGCCCCTTATTCAGAGTGTCCTTTGTAGAGAGGTCCCACTGTCTTGATGTTGTATTGTTACTGCAAACAAATACTATGCTGGTATTACAAAATTTACTGACCTTTCATGTGACACACTTTCAGAAAGCAGTTATGAAAACCAAAGGCTTAGAACAATTTGAGTGAATGGCAATAAAATTAATACAAGCATAATGTTATTGAAGAGGAGCACTGCTATGTGACCAATTGGGGAAGCACTGAAAGAGAACAAGGATGACAATGCATGGGGAGCATTGTCAAGTGAAGCAGTTTCAGCCGATGACGGTCTACTTAGCGACAAAGCTCTGATTGGCTAGGTGGAGTCATGAAAACACTAGCCAGGTCAACCAAAGATAAATAAAATGTTTCGGTAACTCTACAGCCGTTTGTAAATGTCATTAATCACTGACGAAGGCAGCTGTAGAGTTACCAAAGATAATGAGAAGGCCTTCCGATGTGGCAGAAACATCGGCAGGTTTATTGTCCACGTATCATGTTCCTTTGTTCAGTCTTTCCCCAAGTAATGAAGTTAGTACATGTTCAACCACTTGATGTGGTACACAGCCCTAACCATGAGCTAGTGAGTTGACGAGATGACAAATTAACAAGCAATATGATCACAAAGATCACATTGTCATGGATATAGATCGTTTGTTTGTGAACTTAGGCAGCTGCACCACAAACATACAATCTACATCCACGACGATTTGATCTGTAGATACACCTCAATTGGTCAGTCTTCTACATTTAGAGGAAGATCTATGGATCGAAATGTCCTGGATATAGAATTGTTTCTTTGTGAACTCCAGTGGCTGCACTACCGCTCGATAACTCCGACCAAATTGAAATGTACAAATAATTTCATTATATAATCTAACTTCATCATAAAATTAATGCAATATACACATTAATCAGTGTGTGGTCTAGATGGTGAATTTCAGGAGGCTTTGTTCATCGTGATCATCTGGTATGCTAACGGGATGGTATGTTCTGTGTTAGTGCAATGACAAAGTGACAGCGACATGGACACTCTAAGCACACATACCAGTAAGTGGTAGACAGCGTTGGGGCAGAGATGGTTAGCATACATGGTCATTCTGGTGTGTCACTAACACGTGCATCGATTAGAAGGGAGGTGGTGGTGGGTACAAGGAGGGGAGGTAGGGTAATGGGGACACTACCACATATGGAAGCGTCACATTAAAAAGGCTCAATCGGCTAATCTCTAGCTAGTTGGTGTACACTTGTACAAACACACGCACACACACACACACACACCACACGCACACACCACACGTGCACACACACACACACACACACACACAAACACACACACACACCACACGCACACACACACATGTGCACACACACACACACACATACACACATATACACACACACCACACGCACACACCACACGTGCACATACACACACACACACACACACACACACACACACACACACACACACACACACACACACACACACACACACACACACACACACACACACACACACACACACACACACACACACACACACACACACACACACACACACACACACACACACACACACACACAAACATCATAATACATATTAAATGACACGGTAGATGATCGCAGCACTATACATTACTCCTGGTCCCTCCCACCCCCCCACCCCATAAACATGCATGCACACATGCTTGCACTTGTATTCACCTCAGCCAGAACTGGCTACCTCACCCCCATTCAGGGGGTGAGCCAGCAGGAGGTAACAAGACTGGTAGTCCTGTTGGCAGCGGGGACACCAGCCTTATTTCCACATCTGCACGCCCCCCTTCAGTGCATTGAGGTACTCATCTATGGGCTTGCAAGACCCATGGGATGAGGGAGGTGGAGTACGGCCTTGAGTAACCGCATCATAATATCCATCCTGGACTCTTGGCCGCAAGATTCCCCACCTCTACTCTTGGTAATTTCTAGGTGGCTAGCATGTGTTGCACAATCAGTGTCAAACACTGGTAAGTGCGCTAGCACCTCAGAGAAAAATTACACAAGTCTTTACTCTCCCCAGTGGTGTATGGTTCACAAGTATGGCTAGATTTGCAACCAAGCAAAAGCTGTAAGTTTCAACTTTTCAAATGCCAGACCTGTTGGCTGCGGACCTGTCACCCTTCTGGCCTACTCACTCGGCTTCTGCACCAACTGGGAAATACACGCACACGCACGCGCACATGCACACGCACACCACACACACACACCACACACACACACACACACACACACACACACACACACACACACACACACACACACATGAGAGATAGACAGGGAAGTCCCACTAATCCCTTAGGCGCAAATGCTGCAGCCCTCCAACTGCATCTAGGAAGCCTGCTGTGTATGGTTAGCAGCTGCTCAGTCCATTCCAAACCATACAATGCCTCATGTGAGTATCACAACACATTGACACAAACAGCATTTGTGCTATACTTGAGCACAAGGGCACTGTTGTACTTTGCACCAGTGATTACGATCTTCTGTTGCAGTGTGGACATTGTCACATCAGACATCCAGACATCAACACACTGTGCTTGGATTGCACATCAAGAGAAGTGCTGCTCTCTTACTAACCAAACAAGGTGGGCATTAACACATATACTCATACACATGCATACACACGCACACACACACACACACACACACACACACACACACACACACACACACACACACACACACACACACACACACACACACACACACACACACACACACACACACACACACACACACACACACAGCCAGATCATGCGTGACACATTACCAATGTCCATTACGACACCAAAAGTGCCTACCACCTTGCAAAGCATAACACAGGCACAATATGGCATTGGACTAATGGACTTACGATTTGCATTTTCACCTTAAGACCATGTAAGTGTGCACACACGCACGCACACAAATGGGATACGATATGATGATATATACAGTGTCAAACATGGACCGCCAAAAACACCTCCACTCAAAGAACAGCAACCCTAGCTTTAGCGGTCATCCATTATCAGGGACAGACAGACACAACACAACGCACGTATATATATCAACACGTATGTGCCCTGCTCCTAAACTGAATAGGACTCGTTGAGGTAGAGCAGTAGTTAGGTGTGTTAGTAGGAAGACACCATTCATCACACTATAAGGCGCCGTGCATACGCAGCTGTTACACTCAGGCCCGGCCCACAGGCTAAGACGCTCACCACTGGAGGCGCGAAGTTCGGAAAGCACTGTACGTTTGGAGATATAGCTAGCACCCCTCCCCGCGCGCGACGAAGCCCTGTTGGTACCATGGATTAGTTTACAAACCTTTAATCCAGGAGCACACATCGTCAACGGACCAGGAAGACAGGGGCTTGAGAGGCTGGCTGGGGCTGGCGGAGGTCTCCATCCTGCAACAGCGATCACATGCAACTACAGTGCTGCGTTCTATCCAGACTCGGAGCTGAGCCGAGCCCAGACACAGTGGCGATGCGTAGGGGGAACCGACTACGGAGAAACGCGTGTGAGTGAGGTTACACTGCATGCACTAGTCTAGCTAGCTAGACTGACTGCAAAACGTCTCTAGTCTAGCTAGCTAGACCGTTCCTAGAACAAACGCCGGGGCGGCGTTTGTTCTTACGGACGGTCTAGTTAGCTAGACCATAGATCTATGGCTAGACTATGGCACGTCTTCACTGTATATAGCTTAGCCGCGTACACAGTCCCTATAATTATTTCCATTCCGACTTTCGTTCGCGGAGAGGGAAATAGATCGATAAGAGGGACGGGGTACGAGGCTATATACAGCAAACTAGGCTTGCCTAACCGCCCTCCCCTTCTCCTCGCGCCCTTGGACCTTGGAGGGTCTAGCGAGCTAGATGCACAGCGGAATTCGGAAGTCATGAATGTCATTACTTATTTACACAAAGAACAATCGACTTTGTTTACAACGTAGCTCGTGAAAAGTGCATGCCGAATCTGTATAAGTCTGCCGATCGCGGCCGCGCCCCCAGTGAAGGAGTGCTGTTTTCGGAGGCGATTAGTCGCTCCGTGTCACAGCTACCTGGAAGGGACGGGCCTCGTTGATTTTGAAGGAATTGTCGCCCGCAGCACTCAGCACAGTCACGTGCACGGACGGGCAAGATGTTTGGCCTATTCTGCGGCCGCACACAGGGCTCACAAAACGACACCGCAGACGCAAAGCGAAAAGCGGACGGGGGAACTCTAGCCAGACTCAAGGGGTTCCTGGGTTTTTGGGAAGGCGGGAGTGTTGCAGAGAGCGGCGAGGGGACTACGGAGAGAGCTACTCAGCGAACAAACCAGCACTCTAAAAGGTGCGGTGATTCGGTGCACTGAACCAAGTGTGTGCCACGATTTGTTGGCGACGCTACTTGAATTAATTTGCTTATCAGTTTGATCAAATTGTTTTTTTGAGCACGCGCAACATTATTTGTTTGGACAGCGCCCGTGGCTTCAATCGTCTGCTTGTTGCCTACTTATGCACTATTTACCAGACACAGAGCGATAATTGATCATGCATAGCTCACCAGTCACTTCTGTTCTGTCTGATCTGAGATGGTGTGGTATAGCTACCATTGGTGATTGTGGTGTCTATGACGGTCTCTCACAGGAGAAAAGGGCCCAGTAAGAAGCCCAGCTCGAACAAGAAAAGAAAGCAGAAAGTGAGCCTTATGTAAATCTGTGTACCAAGGATGACCAGAGGAGCTATTCTCTCCTGCATTATTCAGCATGTGTGGCTTTTGATTACGTTGAAGCACAGATTATCCAAACTACATATACACTGTGAATAAATCTATGATTGAAGTATGGGTACCAACTATATACACAGTAAGCAATGTATATGGTTAAGAGGTTTTCCTAATGCCTGCCTTAGGTGTTGGAACCTAGTGAGTCACAGCTGGCTGCAGTCTGTCAGCTGGTGTGTTCATTAATGGCTCATTTGCACCTCAAGTGGTGCACTTGTCTACTCCGCCTCCTGCCCACAAATTTAGTTTGCGGGAGTAGTGTCTCCTTCCACTGTGAGGACAAGCTAACACTGTGAGACATAGGGTGATCAGACACCACCCTGTGTAGTACAGACAGCTTCCCACTATGCACCTTGAGCCATGTAATTGTATTTATCTCTCTCACTTACTCTTCTTTGTATATCAAGTTCCAACTATCGTATTTGTAATACGTATGTGTTATGGGATGTATGTATTATACTGCATTTGAGAGGTATGCATACAATGTAGTGAGGAAGATGCATTCTTCCAATACACCGTGCACTTGAGTGGGTCTGGATTGTTTCCATACAGTGGGACAGGAGACCTTAGAATTTCTCATTCTTCGGACTTAACCTTAGTGTGCAAGAAAGGGCCTGCATTGTGACAGTGGTCAATTAAGAATGTCCAGACACACGCTGGCCCCACCTACCGCTGTCAGCTGTTGTCTGGTTTCTAGGCAACTCTCACTTCTAGCCCTAGCTACTCCTAGCAGCTCATCATACCGTGACAGGCATGTGTTAAGCTGTTCATCTTGTCAATCCGCATTACTGCAGCATTTTCTTCAGCAGTGCTCAGGTCCCCACAGACACTGTCCTAGGTCATGGCTGAGTCCATGTTAATGTTGATATCTTCTGTTTGAAGTGACGATGTCTACGCTCTTCCATAGTGTCCTTCTTTTGGCATGCAGTGATGTGAGCGCACACACACACACGCGCTCCTCCATGTACTACGAACCGTTGCTGAGTAACAGAAGTGTGATCATCACATAATTGCCTTGGGGTGTGGAACAGTCAGTAGGGCATGCTGGTTGCCATGGCAGCACCCATTTTGAATACTAGTGCAGTAATGGGTAGTTTGTCCGTTACACAGTGTTACTACTTGTTACCTACACACACACACACACACACACACACACACACACACACACACACACACACACACACACACACACACACACACACACACACACACACACACACACACACACACACACACACACACACACACACACACACACACACACACACACACACACACACACACACACACACACACACACACACACACACAATGCATGTGCACACACAATGTACATATGTGCGCACACATGCGCATGCAATGTATGCACACACAAGTACACCTCCCATCACATTGCCTACTCAATGTGTGTATACGGGTCCATTGAGGCACTTCCTGCTGGCAGCCTTTAAAGGCAGAGTTGTCCAATGTGGAAGCTGGAGCAGGATGTGTTTGACAATTCATGTCTCTATCACAACTTCCTCTTTCACATGACCTGACAGGCATGTGCATGACCTGCCAGTTGGTTGGGAATTTTGTTTAGACAGTACCATGGCAACAGAGTAACAGAATAACACAAGGGACATGAACCCATTTCCTGGATGAGGGGGAAGTCCCTATCATGTTCCCTAGCAGCTGCATACAATTACTGAGTTTCGCAAACACATTCTGTAATACAGCAAACACCAGACTCCTATCTAGTGTAGAGTTCATACAGACATGTATAATTATAGCATACAATGTCACTGGAGTTTGAACTGAACTGTGAAAAACATGCCATTGTATGTAAGTTATGATGGCTAGTCTGTCAGTTGACAAAGGCCACATTGTCCAAAGTCAATGTCCAGCTGCTGTGTGTGTGTTACCTCACTCACAAGCCTTGTATGGGCCAGCTACTGGTATTCTGCATACAACAATGAGTGCCTATAATATCATTAAAACATGTAATATATACTAATAATAAGTGGTTCTATACATGCACACATGCACAGTGGACATAGTCGTAGGCTAATAGCTGACCGAGGGTGCAATTGCGCTCAGTTTCAGCTGATGGTCCTGACTTCACGTTAGTGTGTGTGTATGAACGTAGGAGGCATTCCCTTGATAAGTAGAGACAGGTGGCTAGACATTGGGGCGTGGTCTGCGTTTGTCTAGACAGTCAATTGTACGTACTTTGTCTGCCTTGTTACGTACTAACGCCAAACTTTAAACAGTGACTGACTTGAGTGACTGGCATTCGCTTCTGTGTAATCTGTTAAAGGCGATTGTGTTCTCTTCTATTTGACAGAGGTCAGCTGGTGTGCCTGAGAAAGGAGGGAAGACAATTTCTGTGGTGGAAGGAGTGTTACATGTTCTTACGCAGAGCCACTCTGAGACAGCAGTGAGTTCAAATGCGTGCACATCATAGTCAAAGACATTAGCCAAGTCTTTAGTGGGCTTTGAAGTGTGTGCTTTGTGTGAGAGAGATATAGTGTTGAAGTATGGAAGCCAGATTTCGCGTGATTCGAATCAGTTGGTTGGCCTATGTGCATATGTGTGTGTATATTTCTTTGTGTGTGTGTGTGTGTGTGTGTGTGCGTGTGTGTGCGTGTGTGTGCGCGTGTGCGTGTGTGTCCAAGTGTGTGTCCAAGTCTGTGTTTTGCATATGTATGTACAACATGTGTAAATGTCATGTACTTCAACTGGAACTTGTATGTATGTATGTATGTATGTATGTGTGTATGTATGTATGTATGTATGTATGTATGTATGTATGTATGTATGTATGTATGTATGTATGTATGTATGTATATATGTATGTATGTATGTATGTATGTATGTATGTATGTGTGTATGTATGTATGTATGTATGTATGTATGTATGTGTGTATGTATGGTATGTATGAAGTATGTGTGGGGAAGTACGTATGTACAGGTACACTAGACCTGACATTGTTGCAGTACATGCTTAGTTGTTGACAAGAGATGCTATTAGTTATGGTTCAGTCTCAATAAAGATTTCATGTTGAGGTGGCCCCAGGTAAGTTCGAACAACGGGGAATAATGTTATTATGAGGGAGCATGAAGGAGCAGGTGGGATATTGGAATAAAAGGGATGAGTAGCTGAGTTATTTTGAGCGTGACACATCAAAGGTTTCTTTGTCACGGGGTGATAGTCAGTTTTACTTTCCTGTTACACAGCACGGAAGTGTGTATTAAAGAAGGGAAAAGTTTATGTGTGTGCATTGAATGGAGGAGTTCTTGGTGCATATTCAGTGAGCTGCATAGGTTGCTATGTCATTCTGAGGTATTTTCAGTGACTGACTGTCTTATTCATGGAAGTTTATTCATTCATATTCAAAGGAATCCATGAATAATTGGATGCTATAATTATCTTCTTGGAGAGTGGTCTTCTCCCGAACTGTAATTTGCATTGTAGCCCTTGTGACCACTCTTCTGGGCTTGGTTTGTTTTGCTGACCATAGGCAACCACATGTCCCTCTGGGGTTAGGCCTGAAGCCAGCCGTGAATATCATCATTTAAAGTAGATCATGAATTTAGTTGTGGCACAAATTATGAATATAGTTGTGGCACAGACCACATGCCAGATTGCGAACATTCCATGTGTCTGTCTGTTGAAGAAAAGATGAAAGGAGGATTGTGCTGGAATGGGAGACAGTCATTGATCCTTCTCATTCCTTGTTAGGCAAAAGTATTGTCTTGCCCGAATGAGGAAGACACGACCCTCAATTGTCTTAGTGAAGAAGAAGATTTCATGGACTGTCTGAGGTGAGGTGTGGATGGGTGTAATACAAATTGCCAAAGTGGGCAGTATCAGGGCAGCTCAGTGTCTGGGGGTGGTTGGGGGTGGAGTGGGTGTAGGGGAATCAGTGAAAACAAATACACAGCTTGCGTAAGTGGAGAGGAGGAACATTGTTTGAAGGATTCTTTGATTGAGTTCTTGTTCTCCTTCCACCCCCACCCTCCGCAGTGAGGAGCTCCAGCTGAAGGCTGAAGGCGATGAAGAACTTAGCTCATCCTGTTTTGCGACCCCCTTGTCATCCCCACCACCCTCCCGTCCTGCTTCCCACATATTTCTAGTTGAATCTGAATTTGAACTCACCTCCTCTGTGCCCAGCGAATCTGGCTACAATGGCTCTGCGGACGATGGCAGAAGCACCTCATCTGAACAGACGGACTGCAAGGAGTTGCAACAGCAGTGTTGTGGTGGAAGCAGCTCCACCTCAGACAACGAAGACGACGGAAGCAAGGAGGAGGACAGTCACATCAAGATGATCAGTAGCCTGCCGTTGTGTTTCTTAAACTCATTCAATGATAGCGGCATCTCTGTCTCAGAGAGCGCCATGGGCACCCCCCTCAACACCCCCGGTGCAGACTGTCGCTGTGCTCCTGTTTTCCTGGAGACATTGGGCAGTTCCACTGCAGCCAGCATGGAAGCAAGCTTGCCTCTGCTCAACCCACTCCCAGATGATGAGGACTGTGTTGCTCCTCGGATGACAGCGGATATGGAGCTAAGTCAGTGCGTGCACATGGCGACGTGGAGTGACGCAATTGAAGAAGAACAACAAGCAGACGAGGAAGAAGAAGAAGAAGAAGAAGATGATGATTTGGAGATTGATGATTCAATGCACAGTGTGTCCTCGTACACCCCTCTTCAATACACATGGTGAGCTTCACTGTAACTTTGCATATACATATAGAATACCTCCCTGCCAATAGGGATGTAGACAACCCTCCGTGGCGGCCAGTGCTTGAGTGATTCATTGAAGAGTGTTGAGGGCTCGTCCCATCTTCCCAAGGGATGGGAAGGGTAACCAATCCACTTTCGCAGAGATATATGTATGTATGTATGTATGTATGTATGTATGTATGTATGTATGTATGTATGTATGTATGTATGTATGTACGTACGTACGTACGTACGTATGTATGTATGTATGTATGTATGTATGTATGTATGTACGTATGTATGTATGTATGTATGTATGTATGTATGTATGTATGTACGTATGTATGTATGTATGTATGTATGTATGTATGTATGTATGTATGTATGTACGTATGTATGTATGTATGTATGTATGTATGTATGTATGTATGTATGTATGTATGTACGTATGTATGTATGTATGTACGTATGTATGTATGTATGTATGAATGTATGTATGGCTTATCTAATTGGAGTGTATACCGCATTTAGCCTATTCTGACCTGCAGTTTTGTAGGCACAGGGATATCTCTGACTCGTTACCTCCTGTGAATGCTGCAATCTGATTGGTTGGAATAGCCTAAGTATGGCGTATGGTGTATGATGTTGTCTGAGTACACAGTGTATGAGCACAAGCCAAGTCGCATTACAACTGCCTGTTTGGTATGTTTGCAGGAGTCTTTACTATGATACGCTAGAGGGCACCAATCAGCAGCCCAAGCACCATCGCCATGACTACATATCACATGTCCATCATGTGACCACTGTATCTACCGTTGAGGAGTTCTGGTCGGTCTATAACCACATCCTCTCTCCCGCCGAACTTGCCAATAGTTCCAACTGCCACTTCTTCAAAGTGAGAATGTGTTAGTCTGAGGTTGCAAGGTGATACTTTCACACGCCTTTGTGTCTACTCTTCAGAGTCACATCAAACCCATGTGGGAAGACCCTGTTAATAAGTATGGTGGGAAGTGGGTGTTGACCATGAAAAATCAACCCGAGATGCTCAATCAAGTTTGGCTGGAGATGGTGAGATGCACGAGACTTACTCAGGTCACACATTGCCGCCAATGCATGCACTTGTAGACACATAGTCTCCAACCACACAATGCCCTCAGCACCTCACGCACTGACATAGATGCACACACACACATGCAAACACACACACTCTCTCTCTCTCACACACACTCACACACACGCAAACAAACAAACACACACACACACAGACACACACACACAGACACACACAGACACACACACACACACACACGCACACACACACACAGACACACACACACACACACACACACACACTGTTAACGTTAGCCCACAGATTACTCTCAAACACAGTACACACGTCGCCCACAAGGAAACCCATCATGCTGTTATTGCTGCCATTAGCTAACTTATTGAGTCAATGCATGATCACATGAGAACCACCTCTGCCCCCTTGCAGCTGCTGACCTTAATTGGTGATCAGTTTCAGAAACCTGGGCACATCTGTGGTGCAGGTAGGTATGTGCATGTCTTCATTGGTTGAGTATAGGGGGTGCCACTTGGAGGAGATTCCCGGTGCGATGTGTCTGTAAATACTTCACACCTGTGCGTGTGTGCTGTGAACTAACATGGAAACACTCAGTCATGAGTATGATTGTGTGAGCTCAGCTGTTTCCTCAGCTGTTTCCTGCTCGGGTGGGTGGGTGGGTGGGTGTTACCATATTTGGTGATGGATGTTGTACTGTCGTCCCTCCCTCAGTGGCTTCGAGGAGGAAGAAGGCTGATAAGATTGCTCTATGGACCAGATCAAAACGCAGAACACAGAATATCCTAGTGTGGTGAGTTTGCACGTGTGTGAGTGTGAGTGGCACGAGAGGGAAGTCATAGTGGTGGTATGTTACCTATTGAATACTGCACTCCTTATCATTGTGAGGAGAAAGGGCATGGGCATAGGGGTAATTCTAGTATGGCTTCAGTATGCAAGTGGGCTTTCCCATTGATTACTGCAATGTGACACAGTAGTGATGTGTAACCCTAATGCAATTGCCATAATTGACACAACAAATTGGGTGTGCAAAACAGAGAATAGTCGAATTCAAAACAAAAACAGTCAAAGGGGTGGTTGGTGACGGCTGTAGGCCCTGGCTACATGTCCTGTGACGACACTACACAGTTGAATAACCTATCCTTAGCACAAATGTTTTGAGTAAATACTGCATGTGGAGGGACGGAGGGTCGTCGTGATAAGATAGCCTTTTTGCGCGCAGCTTATGAAGAGCATACAAGTAAGTCAGTTGGCCAGTCTGTCAGTCAGTGACTCTGGTTCTTTCTGCACCTGTTGTCAAGTGAGACCATGAGGCTCTTCCCAACAGTTTCTCTCATCCTTTTGCTCCATGCAGCAAGGGGATTATTCAGATTCTGTTCCGTGTGAAGCAAGTGCCACAGAGTGGAAAGAGACAGTTTCTTAAGGGGCTAGCACAAGGCACTGGTGGGATGACCCTGGTGTTCATGCACCACAATGATGCACTGCGGAGTGGTTCTTCGTACCAGAACTACGCTCATATAGCAGTGGATGAGTGCTTGGAGGTGAGGAATGTGGGATGTTGTGCGTGAGGAATGTGGGATTTGATCACGAGTGCCAGGAGTGGGGGTTGGGGAGTGTGGAGCGGAAATGTGTAAGAATGGGGGGTAAACATCTTTGCGAAAGCAAACTGTTATGAATTCTTTCGCTTGTATTAGCAAAGCAAAACAACCAAGGCACTTCCTGTTACATCAAACAATCGGAGCATTCTCTGGTACAGAACATTTAGGGCACTTCCTGTTACATCGAACAATTGGAGCATTTCTGGTACAGTAACAATTAGGGCACTTTCTGTTACATCAAACAATTGGAGCATTTCTGGTACAGAACATTTAGGGCACTTCCTGTTACATCGAACAATTGGAGCATTTCTGGTACAGTAACATTTAGGGCACTTCCTGTTACATCGAACAATTGGAGCATTTCTGGTACAGAAACAATTCGGACACTTCCTGTTACAGAACAAAGATTTTACACATGCAATTGTATTATTCCCATTATATTACTGTTACAGGACAAACTAGGGTAGTTACGGTTACAGGGCACAATTGTGTACCTCCTGGTTGCAAAACACAAGACTTAGTTTCATTGCTTCACTGCCCTCTTGTCTTTCTCCTTCGTGTAGGACCTCATGAAGGCATGACCGATGGCTGGTCCACGGTTCTGTTCTTTGTGAGGCATCACTACTCACCTCTCCAAGTACTCCAAGAAGAGTATATACATACATCTATTTTTCAAAACAGTTATTAATTTCATGTTGTTTGGTACACGTTATTGTCATGGTAACCAATCATTTTGCATGTTTGACATTCAACAGTGGACATTGAGGCATTGTTACATAAGTGTTAATACACAGGGCTAATACGACAATACATACAAGCAACAAGCAATAACATATATAGTTGAAATAGAAAGAATACATGACTAATAAACAATTATTAATAGTGATATTAAAGAAACATAAGGGAGCAGTACACAATGGCATGCTATAGAGAACACATGCTGGGGATTAATTAAAAAGAAATAATGAGAAATGAAGTATGCAATAAGAGATCTTTAGATTGTTACTACAGTGGATGGCATCTCCACTGCTCGGTCTGTTCTGAGATGTGTTAGGATTTGATGAGCCAAGAACATGACTTGGTTACCATAGGCAACCAGTACCGGTAGACTGCAGGTGGTAGCAACATAGAACACATACGGGAGTGGAGGGGTGGACCCAAATGGCCATAGCCACAACCCTCTGCGCTCAGCATCTCGAACATGGTGAGAAAACACGCCCACTGCAAATACTGCTGGGAGAGCCGAGAGTGCTGGAGCAGAATTGGTTAGTTTGGTGTAGTTCAGCAGGAGATGGAGAAGAAGAGCGCCAACTGGGATGAGAGTGGATGCATGTGCAAAGGGTCTGCGTGGTAGTGAAGTGGCTGCCTGCAGCAGGGGTGATGTGTGAAATAGAAACAGGAAGAGAAGGATGAGTGAGATAGGAGAGTTAGATGACTCGTTACTTTTGACCAAAGCATGTAGAACAAAAAATGATGCTGGCTGTACAATGTTTCACCACAAACACCCTTCCACTCCATAGTGCTAGTCACATTGCTGTGTCTGTTACATGCTGTCAATGCACAAGAATTCATTACTCATTCAATAGTAGTGTGCTTCCAGGAGAAAACAGTCTGGCTATGGGTTAGCACCACATACGACTGTCACACTTGATCCGCAAGCCATGGCAATAGTACCAAGTGCTCTACTATTGGCTCAGCCCACACTAGCTGTACAGCACTTCAACAACACCGGATAGAGCTACCGCAGCAGGCTGTGCGAATACGACAGGTGCTCGCTGCAGCGGAAAACCTATGATGGTGCTGCATGAACGTTGGGGACTTGTTAATTGCCTCAAGTATAATCGCGAGTGTAGTCGACTCTACACTCACCTTGAAGGATAGTGAGCGTGCTTCGATGAAGTGGTCGGCGTCCACAGCGCAAGCCACCGCGAAGCAAAGGAGGCATTCGTGAACAGTGTATTTACCCCATCCGAGAAAAATGGCGGACGTTGCCCAACACCAACACCCGACTAATCCGTGAGTCAAGTTGTCAGTGACAGCTCTGAGGAGCGGGTACTTCTGAAAGGCATCGAAACGAAATACAAGCCAGTCTGCGGTGACACAGACGACGGTAATACAGCAACAGGAGGCGCAGTAGTAGGCCACAGTCTTCCACATGGCAAACCAAACCGTCCATCGATATCGGCAACCGAGACCGATGAAACGAAAGTGGTTCAAGTGTAACGCAACGACCTCTTCTGACCCTAGTCTGACCTCTGACCTCTGACCCGAACGCTGAGCAATGGATGATCTGGGCACATTATAAGGGAGAGCAGGGGGCGCCAAATTTTTCAATATAAAACCGACCCTACCCTAACCCTAAAACTAATACTAAATCCACGCAGTCCATACTGCACCAATCGTGGCGACGTGGAAGTGGAGGAGGACGGCTTAACCGCCGCCGAACGCGATCTAGTCGGTCCTGTACCAGTGCGTCGCTGTACCAACCCCATCGGTGGCGGTACCCGAAGCAGAGGGTTCCCTGAGGCAGAAGGAAGGGTTCTTTGACGCACAAGGTTCCTTGCTGACGCCGAATCGTCTTGTAGGCGTAAGAATACGGAGAAGCGGTGGATTTCGAACGTTTTCTCCTCTTCTGGAACATCCAATGCGAGGATCAGTCCTTTCTTCAATTTTCGCTTGCTAACAACTTCATTCGAAGCCTTTAACAGGTCCAGCGGGCTCTCGGGGAGCCGCCATTTTGCTTCAGCAGCCAATCAGATTAACGATAGAGATTTTGTAACAAAATCTCTATCGTTATTCTGATTGGCTGTTTTGTTGTCTCGTATACGGGAATATGCGGCACGTGCGCTAACCCACGACTGTCCCTTTTTAAATGTGCCATGACCCATCTGGAGGTACGGTAAGACCGGCTGAGCGCCAGTCTCAGCTAGACCCTTTCCTCTATTGCGCAACAATAGAGAAAGGGTCTAGCTACGCGAGACTAAGTCAGGGTTGATGTAGTAGAGTGTAGTGTATCTAACCGCCCAGTGATCCCCCTCATATATATGCACAGTACATATCTGGTTTTGGAAACGAGAACGCGTCAGAAGCGCTCCCGAACGCTTTGCCAAAGGGGCAGGTTAGTACAGACACATCGCCAACTAGCTAGCTAGCTAGCTAAGTATTAGGGACACCTGCAGTTTCTTTTTAATTTCAATTTTAATTCGAGTGGGGAGAACGTCACACATGTGGCAAAGGCTGCCACGGCATACAACAGCGTACACATTTGTAAATGTCAATTGCATGCAGTGAAGGGAGGCATAATATTGACTAGGAGTGAATTTAAAAATTCAGCTATTGCTTACCTGGAACGCAGAAAACACTAACAAAGACACACACACACACAGAGAGAGAGAAAGAATGGTGAGTGAGGCTTACCACCACGCACATCGGGGATCACTGCATTAGAAGAGCCAAGGGGGAACTTGTATTGTGCAACTTGTGCTTCTTTCCCGGTCGCAGTCTGTGTCTTGTGGTTAAAGGTGGAGCTTGCTAAGTGCTGATAAGCCTTAACCACTCATAGTGTGAATTTCATGGTGAATTCATGTTTCTTGGGTGGAACCGGCATGCTTGCAGTGATGAATTTTTACTGTTACTATCTATTTTTATTGTTCATAACAGTGACGCTCACTGATACATGCTCTCTCTGCCATGCCACGCACGCATTTAGAACAACCCACAGAAGTGTCCTTATCGCCTCTATTGTGAGCAGCTGTCTGGGTCTGCCTTCACAGCGCCTAGAGAAACTAACAAGAGAAGGTACTCCTGCACGTGCACAAGCAGCATGCAAGCATCTGCATGTACCACAGAGGGAGGGAATCCCTTAAAACCCTTCAGTCTCTTCTGTTCCATCTTCCACCTCATCTCCTCTACCTCCCTCCCTCCCCTCCCTTCCTCTCCCTCCCTCCGCTCCCTTCTCCCTCCCACACACGCAGTTGGCTCTATCGCATAAAACCTTCCGTGGTACACGAGCCTTTTCAACCCTTGGACCAGGGAGACATTACCAATGATTTTGACCGTTGGCCAGCAAACCCTAACCAGGTACTGTTTGTTTGTCAACAACAACAGCTCAATCTCAGCACACTCTGAGTCATGTCACGTCATGTCACATCACGTCATGTCACATCACTAGTTGGTATTGAGACAACCAGGCCTTTCTCATGCCTGAACCAGCTGAGAAGCCCCCACTCCATTCGCTTCCCTACTTGGCTTGCCCTTTGACCTCTTGACACAGATGAGGTGGAAACCTTTTGGTGTACCGGACGAGTCTCAAAGGGTGGATTTTGTTGAGGGCCTCCACACTGTCTGCGGAGCCGGGTGCCCGAAGACCCGAGGGGGCGTGGCCATCCACATTTACACCTGCAATAAATCCATGGAGAACAAGTATGTTGGGACACTCCCTTTGGGGTAACTCTAGAAGATTTGTATAGAAGTCAAACTGGGACATACTTACCTCTGCGTACAAATCACTCTGCTGGACTGCCACTGTGCAGCACTGGGCCAACAGCATCCTGAAGTCACCGAGCAATCACTTGTTAGCGATTGGTTGGCGACTCCCAAACCGCTGTGGTGATTTGTATACTCTTCTTGTGGCATAGCGTATGTACTAACACACACTAACATACTGTGCAGAATATAACCTATGTATGTACTGTAAAAGGAGTGTGATGGAGTAACCTTATCTTAGCACACTATTTGATACAGATGTGACACTTCTGCTGTTTATTTATTTGAGCCATGCTCATGTGGGGGTGAGAAGAGGGTGGAGTCAGAGGTGTGGTGACCTTTGACCCTCATTTGTATGTAGGTGCATGTACAACTCGGATGGAGATTTCCTGATTGGTGAGTTCTGTCACATGACCAGTGTGAGTGAAATGGAGAGCTCTATAGCATGCAATGTCACTCTTCCCTTTCTTTCCCTCCTTCCTCTCCCCACCACTCCTCTCCTTCTCTTCCACTCTGTCCCCCTCCTGCCCCCTCCCCCTCCTACTTTTCACCGCTCTTGTTGTACAGTTGTGCAACTAGGCAACCTCAGACTTGATACTGAATTTGGCAAGCTTGAAGCAACTCCAGGAGAGATTGTGGTCATACAGGTGAGGAGAGTGAGGAGAAGTGGAGGAGAGGAGATTGAAACGAGAGAGGAGGGTAGTTTGGAAGGGGAGAGGAGGGAAATTTGAGAAGAGAGAGGAAGGGAGTTTGGAAAGAGAGAGGAGGGGAGTTTGGAAGGAGAGGGAGGGAGACATGAAAGGGAGGAGGAGGAGGAGACAGAATTGCAGTGGTTGGGGGAGTGAGGCCAGGGTAGACCCATGGTAGTAGGGGTGGGGAATGTGTCGAAGTTCAAGTTTTGCGTGCCCAGTCAACTTAGTTGCTAGAGTTTTGTCTGGCTCTGACCAATGGTAGTAATCACTGTTTTGCAATTTGTCACTAATGTCCCACCTTGGGTTTGGTATACATACATTCCCCCTCTTTGTCTTTGTGGCTCTGCCCTGTGCAGCAAGGCCAGCGGTTTGCCGTCAGTGTGGAGGGGCCCTCCCGAGGCTACGTGCTGGAGGTGTTCGATGGCCACTTCCAGCTACCCAATCTTGGACCCATTGGTGAGGGTGATGCTGTTACTCTTGTGGAGTGTGTGAGTGGTCGGGTCAGAATGAGATGTCGTGCCTCTATTCCTCCCCTCCCACCTTACCTTTCTCCTCTCCCTCCATTCAACCCTTCCTTCTCTTCCTCCCTCCCTCTCTCCCTCCCTTCCCCTCCCTCCCTTCAACCCTCTCTCCCCTCCCTCCCCTCCTTTCCTGCTCTCCCTCCCTCCCTCTCTCCCTCCCTTCCCCTCCCTCCCTTCAACCCTCTCTCCCCTCCCTCCCCTCCTTTCCTGCTCTCCCTCCCTCCCTCTTTCCCCACAGGAGCCAATGGGCTAGCCAACCCCCGAGACTTCCTCTGTCCAGTAGCAGCGTATGAAGACCGAGAGGTCCCCTCTGGCTTCACGGTTGTGAGCAAGTTTCAAGGGAAACTATTCAGTGCCAAACAGGTCAGCCACTACTCTAGTGCGATAGACCCTCCCCACCGCCGGGCACATACACCACAGAAGACGAAGGCAGTGATGTAAGCGCTCGGCGGTGGGGAGGGTCTAGCGGACTAGACTAGTCAGCCACAGCCAGTAATTGAGGGCTCTTAAGGAGAGTGCAACACATAATGGTACACTGATATGCGTGATCAGTTGTTTTAATTTTTAATGAGATGTTGTTGCTGTTAGTAATATGGCACTTCTGCTGTTGCTGTCTCCGCAGCCTCACTCGCCCTTTGATGTGGTTGCATGGCACGGAAACTACTATCCGTACAAGTACGACCTTGGCAACTTCATGACAATCAATGCTGTGGCGTTTGACCACGCTGTGAGTTGCCAAGCTGACAGCGTGCAACACTAAATACCACCTGCATTGTAATGTGTTGTCACTGCCTCTCCCTCCCTCTCCCTCCATCTCCCTCCATCTCCCTCCCTCTCCCTCCCTCCCCCTCCCTCTCCCTCCCTCTCCCTCCCTCTCCCTCCCTCTCCCTCCCTCTCCCTCCCTCTTCCTCCCTCTCCCTCTCCTCTTCCTCTCCCTCTCCTCCCTCCCTCTCCCTCTCTCTCCTCCCAGGACCCTTCCATCTTCACGGTTCTCACTTGTCCCTCGACCAAGCCGGGCGTGGCTATAGCAGACTTTGTTATCTTTCCTTATCGCTGGATTGTCGCTGAGCACACCTTCAGACCTCCATACTACCACAGTCAGGACACCTCACACACCATTGTACAACACACACACACACACACACACACACACACACACACACACACACACACACACACACACACACAGGCTTGTGCCTTCCCCTCCACTTGTTGTAGGGAACTGTATGAGTGAGTTCATGGGACTCGTTCATGGAAAGTATGATGCCAAGGTATGTCTGTGTGTATCCTCTGAGCAGTATAAGCCCAGGGAGGGGATGGAGAGGAGTAGAATGGAAGTCATAATTGAATCCTTCTCTGCATACTACTAATGGAAGCCAATAGTGTACACTGGACCTCTTTATTAAGGAGGGCACCACTGGGACCCAGCTGGCTGTCCTGTATAGAGAGGTGTTCCTAATTCAGAGGCAGATTTGTACGCAACTCTGTGGTTGGGACTGCAAACAGTGTCCTCATTAGAGAGGTGTCCCTCATTCAGAGTGTCCTTTACAGAGAGATTCCACTGTAGTCTGTGTCTCCCCTGTGTTGCAGCATTCTCTCTCCTATTGCCCTGCCTACAGGAGGAGGGGTTCTTACCGGGGGGTGGCAGCCTGCATTCCATGATGACCCCACACGGACCTGATGTGGACGCTTTTGAGAAAGCCAGCAATGCAGAGCTGAAGCCAGTCAAGCTTGACGCCACTCTGGTGCGTGTGTTGGTTGCTGGGAGCGTACTCATCTGGCAACTACTCCTTCTGTTGTTACTGGGTCTGTAAAGATGGGAGGTGGTCATAATACAGTATATAGAATCACGGGATTGTTGTGTTTGTGGCTTTTGCACTGTGCACTCTCAGTGAAGTGTATATGCCATGTGAATCTTACATTAGCCTCAGTCACCTATAGCTGCTGTTGAGTTACTGACTGCCATTTTTCTGGCTGCAAGCTAATTACATATTTTTCATGTCATGAACAAGGATTTCTTGTTTGTGAAGAGTACATATGCTCAGAAGCATTCTATACCAGCCGTAGTTCACTTTGGGGTGTTGCTATGTACTAATGTCTTAATGCAGCCAATCATGGCAGTTCTTGTCTCTTCTTGTGCAAAGGCGTTCATGTTTGAGAGCTCACTGAGCATGGCGGTGACTGAGTGGGGAGAGAAGACCTGCCAGAAGCTGGACCCGTCCTATTACAAGTGCTGGCAAGATCTAAAGAAGCATTTTGACCCTTCTAAGCCATAGGGCGCGTGTACATTTGTACTGCAGGAGATTGTTTTGCCGCCACAGTTTCAGCAGGCGCGGGGAAATCCCTTTGGAGCCGCCCATAGCGCATTTTTCAAAAATGGGAGACTACTCCGAACTAGTGAGTTTTGAGTTCGACCTAGCCACCTGCTACGAAGCGGAGTACCTTCTGTCTGTCGAACGCCACGGTACGTCATTGGGAAGTGTCCCCGGTAGTCAAGTTGGATGCCTGTTTCCTCACCAGGCAGAATGCCAACGCAACCATTACGTAGCCATGGGCATCTCTCCCCACTGCGACAGCGTGAAGAACCGCACCTTCGTTGGTCCTGGCTGCACCGTTAACTGTAGAGAGCTCTCCGTGTTTACCGCTAGTCTTCCCTCCCGCTCCCTCTATAACAGCTGGACTCCACTGCCCGGTAAAGACGAAGGAGACGACTGCCCTTGCACGCATAATTGCGCCGCATTGCCTACTGCTGGCGCAAATGGCACAGAGCAGCCTGGTTGTCCTTGCCAGAGGAAGAGGAATTGTGTAAGCAGTACCTACACTGCACAGCTTCAAGGTGATGGGACAGGCAGCAACATGGCAGACTTTTCTTTGTGGGGTGCCTTGATGGGTGGTGTTGCGCATGCCAGGGTGGCCAGGACAGTGGCAGTGGGTCCTGTGCGTGATGCAGGGTGTGAGGGCACCTGTACTTCACTGCCTGCTGCAAAAAGACACAAACCTGAAACAGCCATGTTGGCTGCTGGCCTCTTTTAGAGCATGGCACATCACTTTTGAGTTGCGCCACACCTCCCTCTCTTGTATTACCCTTTTAGTCTCAATTTTTGACGTTAAACTAATATTTATAATCAAATCCACTCTTGAACACTTACGTACACACACCCCTTTGTTACATGGATGTGGTAATGACTACAATAATAGTGTTCTCACCAGAATTTTGAAATAGGGGGGTGCAGGGGGTGGAGTCCAAAGCACTAGTCTCAAATCCAGCCCCTATCCTCTGCGAGCGTCACTATTGTGCAATCGATTGCTGTGTACTTGCATGTGTATAACTGTTTGGTAATAATTTTGAATACAGATCAGCTGTGCATGCTATGACTCTTATGGGGGGTGCAGCAGCCTCTGAAACACTGATAGGGGGGTATATTTGGACAATAGGGGGGTGCAGCACCCCCCCCCAAAACAGCCTAGAGAGAACGCTGACAGGTTATCATCTTAACTACTAACAGGTGGTTTGAATGCCATACATAAACCAAAGCTATCAGGTGAACAGTAAAGGCCCATTTTGTACCACCTATACGTATATATATACTAAATGTTTTGTATGTACAAATGTGGTTAAATACCAAGCTCACTATGGTACATTCAACTACGGTCACTGTGTGCTGCTACAGGTGCAGCTCCAGTCAGTCAGACTCGCTGCACGGCTTTGGGTGAGTGCTTGCCCCAGGTGAATGGGTCACAGCCCCTGATGGGGAGGTCGGGGGAGTCAGAGTACACGCTGGTGTACAGCTCCCCAGGGTCCGGCACGGGACTGGAAGTGGCAAACTGCGTTGCATCCTCCACTTCCTTCTCAGCTTCTTGTTCAATGGTCTGAGAGAAAAGGAGTGGGGTGTAGTCCAAATCTGGCCTGCTAGACCCAAGTTCTCGTTGCAAGTTATTGACCAAATTTCCCTTCCTCCAAATGAGAAGGTGGGTCTAGCAGGCCAGACTAGTGAAGTCCATGAACGTGGGAGAGAAGAAGGGTTAATGCAAGGACAGAGGGCCACGCTGCACAAAAGGAGAGCTATATGAAGATACTTCTCAAACCACACTGAACGTGGAAGTGGGGATCTCATGAGGTGGATCCCGTGACTTGAATGAAGTAACACAATTGAACAAATATGCAGAATTAACTTGGGAATGTGTCACTGGAGAAGGTAGCTGAGTGCTACAGAAGTGTCTGAAGTAATTTTTCTGACTACTGTGTCCAAGATAAGCCAGTCACTGTACAGTTACATGCATGAAGCACATTAACAGACGCTATGTAGGGTGACAGCCATGACTGTCTACTCACCTTTAGTTCTTCCTCTGTGACCAGTCCTTTGTCAAGGATGATCTGTTTGAATGACACAACGGGATCTCTTTCTTTGCGAACCTTTTTAATGTCGTCACGCGTTCGATAACTGCAGACATTGCAAGCAGAAGGCAACTGTACTACAGCCCGACGTCACTCTTCACACACAAAGCTGCAGTCAGCACTTACGACACTCCAGGATCACTCATGCTGTGGCCTTCGTATCTGTAGGTGTTGAGCTCCATCACTAGAGGGCCCTGTGGGTTGATGCAACAGTGAAGCAATGGTATGTAGTGGCCCAGGGTCTTGTAATGGTATGTAGTGGCCCAGGGTCTTGTAATGGTGTAGTGGCCCAAGGTCTTGTAATGGTATGTAGTGGCCCAGGGTTTTGTAATGGTATGTAGTGGCCCAGGGTTTTGCAATGGTACGTAGTGGCCCAGGGTTTTGTAATGGTATGTAGTGGCCTAGGGTCTTGTAATGGTGTAGTGGCCCATGGTCATCTAATGGTGTGTAGTGGCCCACGGTCATCTAAGCGTGTGTAGTGGCCCAGGCCTTGTAATATGTGTAGTGGCCCAGGGTCTTGTACCCCAGGCCTTGTGATATGTGTAGTGGCCCAGGGTCTTGTACTGGTGTAGTGGCCCAGGCCTTGTAATGTGTGTAGTAGCCCAGGGTCTTGTACTGGTGTAGTGGCCCAGTCCTTGTAATATGTGTAGTGGCCCAGGGTCTTGTACTGGTGTAGTGGCCCAGGCTTTGTAATATGTGTAGTGGCCCAGGGTCTTGTACTGGTGTAGTGGCCCAGGCCTTGTAATGTGTGTAGTGGCCCAGGGTCTTGTACTGGTGTAGTGGCCCAGGCCTTGTAATATGTGTAGTGGCCCAGGGTCTTGTACTGGTGTAGTGGCCCAGGGTCTTGGTGCGTAGTGTTTGGATCACTTTGCAGTATATCCCAACTCACCTTCCCTGCTCCGCAGAACAGCCCCACCCACCTTCCCCGCCCAGCAGAACAGCCCCACCCACCTTGCCGGCTCTGCAGTAGTCAGCTGCCCATTTGGTTGCCTCACGAACAGCCAACACGTTCATTCCATTAACCTGGAACAGAAAACATGATTAGTAATACCAGTATAGCCACCTGTGGGCCAGTTGTAGGTGGTCTTCACAGAGAGGTGGCTGCATTACAGGGGTAGACTGCAATGTTTAGTGCTGTGTTAGTGCTATTTGGGGTCAGGATGCTGGCTGCTGTAGAGAGGCACTGCCTTACACAGTGACCACTATACAGGTCCCACTAGTAGGGGCTGGTTGCTTTACACAGGTGGCCGCCTTACACTATCACAGTCAGCCCTAAAGCAGTGGGTGGAGCCTTACATAGATGCCTGGGATGTAGTCTCCTCGGGTCCAGAACTCAGTGGAGGCACACGCTCTGTAGATGGATGTTCCCATGCCATAGACGTTGTTCTCACAGACAAAGATAACAGGGAGTTGCCACAGGGCAGCCATATTGTAGGCCTCAAACACCTAAGGTTATGCAGTGAAGAAGGGGGTACAGGAATGCAAGAAGTCACAGAAGGATACGTACTTCAGCAACCCTACATAGATCTAACAACAAGCACACACATGCACAGACATGTACACACACGCACACACACACGTGCACACACGCGCACACACATGCACACATGCACACACGTGCACACACACACGCACACACATGCACGCACACACGCGCACACACGTGCACACACACACCTGGCCCTGGTTGGCAGCCCCATCCCCATACAGCGTGATGCACACATTGTCTGTCTTGTTGTACTTCAGCGCAAACGCAATCCCAGCCCCCACAGGGACCTGAGCACCCACGATGCCATTGCCGCCGTAGAACTCCCGCCCATACGTGTGCATCGAGCCTCCCTTCCCCTTTGAGCAGCCAGTGAATCTTCCTGTTGGAAAAGTGGATTAAAATAGATTTAAAAATGCACTTTTTGTGAGCACTTGCAGTGGCCCCAATAGTTTGAATAGGGCGTGCCACCTGCAAGATCTCTGGCTTGTCTCACCCGTCAACTCAGCCATGATTTCTCTCATTGGCACGCCACGGGTCAGAGTCCACCCATGGGACCTGTAGGCGGTAATTACAGGGTCGTCCCTCCTGATGGCTGCTTCCATCCCAACAGAACAGGCCTCCTGCAGAGGGAAAGCAACTATAGGCTATGCAGAGGCATTCTAGCAGAGACAGTACACAAGACACTAACCAACTGGAATAGAAAGACTACCAACTCATCTTTCCCTCCACTCTCACCTCTTCCACACAGCTCCTCCCAGCACTCAGTTTGTCCCCTCCCTCCATCTCACCATCGCGTATCTCCCATTCTACTGTCCTTTTTAACACCCCCTCTCCCCTCCCATCACCTCACACTCTTTTTTCCCTTCCAATCCCTATCCAAGAACACCCATTCTTCTCAATTCCCTCCCACCAAACACTCAACAAAGAGCTATCATCATCACCTGTCCAAGGCAGAGATGGAGAAAACCTCTAATTGCCTTCACTCTGTACAATTCCTTTGCCTTCTTCTCCATCCCTGTAATGCGGCTCATGTCACTGTAGTAACGCATTGCCTCCTCCTTAGTCACCGTGGTGGAGGAGGGAGGTCCGGAGCTCGGCTCCAGTTTGTGATAGCGGTAGTCCTGAACACAAGCACATTCAGGCACACGAAAATGACACCGGGGTAGGGCAGTGATAGCGTAATATGTGAACATGAAGTGAACAAATAGAAAATATGTAAACCTATATTTGGCAGCAAAAGACAAGCAGGTACGGTAAACAACAACAGTAAACAAGCAAAATGGCTGTAAATAGCAAGCAGGAACAGATACAGTAAGAAATGGATGTCAGCAACAAAGACGCAGGCATGAAGTGAAGAGGTACACTGGCAACAGTGAACAAGGGGACTCCAGGTGTGCAAAGACAGCACAACAAGTGACGTTTGCTCTCTCCTGCCACTACACGGCTCTACACCTGTAAGAGGTTAGTCTCACACATAGCTCAACCCCTTCCTGCCTCCATTTTGTGATGATGTCATCGCAAGATGGAGGCAGAGGGCAGGCCACTAGTAAGAGGCGTAATACTTAATGAAGACAAGACGACCAACACCTAATACCAGTCAGCATGCATACATGTGGAAGAAAGCTGGAGTTGGCAGGGCATTGCTGCACAATGTACTGTGCATACATACACACACACTGGTAAGCTTCATCTTGCACCATCAAAACACCCTCCCCTTCATCAACACTGAGCACAGTGGCCATGCATATAGCCAGAGCTCACCGGCAGTGAAACCTCGGCCGACTGTGTAGCCAGGCTGCGAGCACCCAGAATCCTCATACCCTGAATGCAGCAATTGGAAGTGACAAGCCGCGGTTATGGTGTAGGTTTATTCAACCTTAAACATGACTACACTCCACTGCTTACACTCGTTCATGACAGCCGAAATACATACACACAGGTGCATATAAACTTTGGAGGCTGAAATAGCTAGTTCTGGGCTCGTGCAGACTAACGGGTGGTTATAGAATAAAACCTTCCTGACGGCCACTTTCGTGGCAACCAGAGGCAAACAAGTTCCTAGCCTAACCGCACCACTACCTCTATACATTAGGTGTGCGCTAGAAAGTGCTGTAACCCGCTCTGCTGTAATTACCAGTCTCCAACGGACGGCCATTTTCACTGAAATCAATTAGATAACGACACAGCGAGATTAAAACGGGTCAGAATAAATCACACTTCCGTTACAAGGGAGGGTGACAGAGAAGCACTTCTATAGGTTCGGGCTTCCCTAGTGTGCGCTGATGTTTCAACTGTAATTGCCACCGTCTCTTCTTTCTTTGGGCTTGCAGCTGCATGTCTCTTAGCAGGCCTCCTTCTCTGTGGACTGAGGTCACTGCCAACCTCCTCCAAGTCACTCCTGCTTGCATCCACCTCATCCAGTCCCTCTGCAGGGAACTGGTCTTGCCTCCTCTGTGAGGCATGGGGCTGCTGGGCTGGTGTTTCCACCTCTTGGCTAAACACAATGGCTAAGGAAGGCTTTCAACAAAAGTATACGTGATGGTGAGGTTGTTACTTTTAATCAGTTCTACTTTCCACAGAAGTAAATTATACGACTTACAGTTACTAATAATCTATTCACTCTATATACACACTTTGTGTAACAGTCCACTACAAGGGTAATACATTATACATCTAGCCAATTTGTATTACGCTGAAAAGTGATGTTAATTAGATGGCAGGAAGAGTAGCTAACGAACCAAGTAGCTTCTCTAGAGCACAGTCTTGTCCATAAAGGCCTGTAACATGTAACACAGGTAGGAGCTAGCTTCTCTCTCACATTGAGCAAGTCTGCAGCATCTGTTCTTGCAGAGAAAGGATACATTGCTTCTGTCAATTTCTTCAACTGTGAAGCACATTCATTAACACACAAGAACAGAGAAAAAAAAGGAATATTGATACATTAGTTGTGAAACCTTTAAGGTCATTTGCCTTTAAAGCGCTTAAGAATTTCTCAATGGCATTGGATCATCACCATTGCCAACTGGTCATCATATCTCAAGTAAGCCGTCATGCACAGTACAATACACACAACCGCTAAGTAGGTCTCACACAAGTTGTGGTGCAGTGCATATGGATTGATGCATTCATGACACTGATTCATTGATAGTGCCTCTGACGGTGATGACAAACTTACTTCTGACGTGATTTCTATCAGCCTTGAGCCCAGTTTTCCATCATCCCCTCTGCCTGCATTCATCAGCATCTCAGAGTCAATAGCAAGGTGCTTCTGCGTCAAGCTTTCTTGCATCACTCGAATTCGTTTCATCTTCTGAAGTGCCTCTGCGCTACCTGTACCAAGAGATACACCAATAGCGGGCTTGCCACTAGGTCCAGCTGGCTCTTACTGGGTTTCACAGGGAGCCGCCATTTTACGTTAGCAGCCAATGAGATTAACAATGGAGATTTTGTAGCAAAATCTCTATCGTTATTCTGATTGGCTGTTTTGTTGCCTCGTATACGGGAATATGCAACATGTGCGTGAACCAACGATACTGTCCCTTTAAGGGAGAATGGTTGTTGCTCCAGCTGTGGGCTACTGCAGGTGCCATCGCATACAAAACATGAGGGTACAGGAGAATGTTTCTAATTATGCAATGTAGACATACAAGTCGATTCCATGTCCACTGTACATCATGTGGTAAGCATTTCAGCTAATTTTACAACCGTTTTGCTGTATGGTGTTGCAGTATCGAGCGCATACATTCTCATTTTTCTATATAGAAATGAACTAAATGGCAACCACTGGTAGAGTATATTAATACATGCAACTCTAAAGGTAATCACATCCTAAACAAAGTGCACCTCTCATTTATGAAGAAGGCTTAGTGGCAGGACGGTTTGGCCTAACGCTATTGTCATCGGCAGCTACCCTCATACTCAGTGACTGAGCTGACAAAGGTTGGCTCAAAACATCCAGCTGCTGTGTTCTTCACCAACAGTTTAGCTTTGCTCAGAGCATGATTACAACTGAAGGTTCTAACACGCAACCATGAGCCTCCAGAGGACCACGTTGACCATGTCAATCCTTTCATTATTGGGACAGTCGAGTGTGCTTCATGGAGACAGCACAGCACGTTGGCAGTATTGCCTTTGAAATAACTTTCATCATCATTATCCTATCGCTTGCTTTCCTAATGCTTCTCACCGAAGGCATGTAACTTTCCCTCCTCAAAGTCTGAGAGAAGCTGCACCAACGTCTTCTCGGCCTCATGAACGGACGACAAGGAAGTTACGGAGAGGTGCCGAGGCACCGAAGCCTTGAGGCTTCTTTGCGATCCAGAATGTCCCTTCTGTCTACGGTTAAGCCAAGGTTGTCTTTCTTCCTCACACGATAGAGACGAGAGAAGCTCCAAATCGGGTATCCTGGCAGTGGCCATTTTATTACCACAGCAAACGCCTTCTGCCAGCAGGGCGCTTAGTTTATGACTCATCGCCGGGAAGATGAAGTAAGCATGGCAAAGAAATCGTCTTCTACAGGGCACCTTGACTTCCCTTTAAAGCTTTTGACCCAATGTGCATTGTAGTAGATAACTTTCGTTTGTTCATGGGCTGTTTTTGTGCGTTTGTCTGTCGATACAGGATTGAACTGTGCCAATTCTCTGGGTATAAGATATTGCCCGGACACGGGAAGAGATATGTGCGTCTCGATGGAAAGGTAAGCATTGGTGAGGAAGATCCGAGCGACATATTATGGTGTGCCTTCAAGTGTCCTCAGTGAGGACGAGCGATGAGTTGTAGGTCGGTGTGTTGTGTGTTATAGGGTCAACCACGTGGACTACCCTAATTAGAGAGCACCAATAGAATGATTGCCTATGTGCAGCATAGGTAGTGTGAGTCGATTTGTCGTTAATTGTCACTTATCATTAAAAAGCATCTTACTTGGTATGCAAGCTACGTACTTTAAAACAAGGTGTGCAATATATGGAAATCTTTAGGGTATATTGACGTATAAAAGAGGACCATTTTCTACCACCATTCAATGAATGAGGCTAAAATGTGTGTGCTATTCCAGTGTGTACTTTTATACCACTGAACATGTGCACATGTTACAGGTTTTAAACTTTCTAAGCTCCAAGACTGCGGCATCCTACATGATGAGACGGAACCCTCGGGAGACAGCGTGGACTGTGCTTTACAGGAAGAAGCACAAGAAGGGAGCAGAGGAAGAAGCCAAAAAGAGAAGAACACGGCGAACTGTAAAATTTCAGAGAGCTGTTCAAGGAGCAACGCTGGAGACCATATTGGCCAAGAGAAACCAAAAGCCAGAAGTCCGGAAGGCACAGAGAGAGCAACAGATAAGGTGTGGATATGGGGTACACACGTGCACTCACGCATGCACACACACGGACGCACGCACAAGCAATGCGCACACTCGATAGCGAGCACTTCTGTATACTTGCAACAATCACTTGTGAAACTGCTGTTTTCTTGCAGAGCTGCAAAGGAGAAGGCTAAACATAAAGAGGCTCAGAAGGCAGCAAAGGTGAGGAAAGGAGTGGTTGTTTGGCTTGGTGGGGTAGTGTCTCAGCTGCCAACGCCAGCTGATGCTTTATGAATGCCTGGCTCACACCTGTGTGTAAAAGCACACCCACACGCTTGCTGTATTACATAGATTACGTAATTGTCTTAAGTAGAGGATAGGCAGTTGTGGAATTTTAACATTTAAACATTCACAAGGAAAGCGAACAAATGTTTGAATCATTCGTTACTACATCATCATCGTTTGAAGTTCATCTGAGCCAGCAACCTAAAGTATACTGAGTAGCTGCAGGTGGTGTGTGTGTGTTGTGTGTGCATGTTGTGTGTGTGTGTGTGTGATTCTTCTGCATCGTCTTGTAGGGCAAAGCTCAGCAACCCAAGGTAAAGCCAGCCAAGCCTGTCAAGGCATCCGCCCCTCGTGTGGGAGGAAAGCGATGAATTGAGCAACAGACCTGCGACTCCTTGCATTGCATTGAATGTGTAGAGAGTGATTGTTTAATGTGGCTCAATATGCCATCATTATATTCACTATTAAAATTACTTTTAATTAATTCACTGGGGAGAATAATGTAGCCCCAAATGTTAAATGGAAGCCCCTAAGGTGGACCATATAGCTTAATTAGTCAATCACATTAGTTGTATTCTAAAACTAGCTCCAGGTAATTGTCAGGGTTTTCCCCATGGCTGCATTGAGGCCTTGCAAGGTCAGCACCTGTCGAGTTTTGTCAAAGGAGAAGTGGGTCACTGGCCTGCCGTTGACGGTGGCCTTGGTGGGTTGTCCTTGCACTCCGAGTACAAGGACTGTGTCCAGCGGAGGACAGGAGTACCCCTGTGTGTTGGTGACCATGGGCGGAGGAGAGATACAGTGCAGTCAAAGAAGGGGAATTAAGGGGAGAGAGGTAGAGAAAAGAATTGTCAGTAGTGATGTCAAGCATTTCACATAGCACAGTAGATTGCCATAGTACCATGTTTTGACCACGAAGGTCTTCGTCAGGTACAAAGATTTTTACCTGATGAAGACTTTCAAAACGTTGTACTATTGCAATCTACTGCTCAACATCACTACTGACGATCGGTACGATCGATTTTGGCTAGTGTGGTTCCCTCGATCGTACCGATATGCAAGAACCTAGCCATGCAGAAGTCCTTCACATCACTACTGACTCTTAAAGCTGTAGCCATGGGCCTCTATGTACCACATTCAGAAGAGAGTTGTTGCAAGGAAAGATGACGACAGTGTTTGTATGTAGGTGAAGGTGGCGGTGCATGTACCTATGCATGCATGCATGTGTAAACCTACATAGCACCTCCTGCATGTTCAGTGCAATAATCTTGCCCTTACCGGTCCAGTGGTGGTTGATGTCAGTTTAGAGCCTTTGACAGTGTACTCAATGTAGAGCCACCTAAGAAAGCAGGAAAATGTAAGTAATACGAGTGGAACAAAGAAAATTGCAATAATTTAAAATCAAAAAATGAGAGAGAAAGTTGGGCCACACTGATTTCTGCACCTTCTGAACTCCACCACACACTGTTATCACACTATACTACAATACTGCACACCAATGTATATAAATGCAAAGTATCTGTATTAGGACACCCTCAATAAGGGACACCTCCTTAATGAGCACACTGCCTGCTGTCCCAACCTCACATAGAGCTGTGTACAAATCTACCTCTGAATTAGGGACACCCCTCTATACAGGACAGCCAGCTGGGTCCCAATGGTGCCCTCTATAGAGAGGTTCCACTGTATACAGGACAGCCAGCTGGGTCTCAATGGTGTCCTCTATAGAGAGGCCCCACTGTATACAGGACAGCCAGCTGGGTCCCAATGGTGCCCTCTATAGAGAGGTTCCACTGTGTATTAGTTTCTGGCTCCTCCCTCTTTCATATGTGCAGGGTTGGACCAGTCCCTCCAAATACACACTCCCCAATTCATTGTGTCTCCCATAGAAGGACCCCGGTGCTATGCACCGCTAGGTCTATGCACAGAGTCAAGTGACGTGTGGTCTGCGTTGACAAAGGTAGTCCCCTGTAGTGTATGGTGTGTGTCTTTCCCTCACTGTGTTGGCTGGAGAGAAATGCCGTCGTCGACATACAAGTCACCCGAGGCCGAGCTACTGTTGTCAAGGGCAACACAGAGTGTGAAATTGGTTGTCCTGGTAACTGCTGTAGTGTTTTCTGGTGTTTGCATTGGAATGATGCTTCCTCCTCGGTAGTGAACCTGTGAGCACGAGTGACAGTGGACATAGTGAAGGTGACAGGATGACAGAGTGAAGGTGACAGGATGACAGAGTGAAGGTGACAGGATAACAGAGTGAAGGTGACAGGATAACAGAGTGAAGGTGACAGGATGACAGAGGGAGGTCGGACAGAAACGGGCAATCAGCACAAGCAACTGGCAGGAAGGGACTGGGACACATGTACTGTAGAGAGGGGGTCGTGTCACATGCAAGGATGCAGTGCAATGCAAAAAGGCCGTTCTCACTGGGATAGTGTCCAGAGGAGCATTGAGATTAATCGAAGTCTTGCCTGACTTGGTCACAGGGGTGAGCTGGTATATGTCATACCACACCCCTTCGGGGAAGTACGCTGTCACTGAAGTAGCGCCTGCATGCACAGTGGAATCACAGGGAGTGCTACAGAGTGCTGTAA
>OX465052.1:858298-870798 GCA_949841015.1 Aplysina aerophoba | reverse complement strand
CATTCCAACTTTTGCTTGGAGGGGAATCCCCCCTCTGAATGAAGTCAGAATGGAACTATGGACCAGGTACCACTCCACAGTGCACTGGTGTACTCCACCATTCCACAGTACACGAGTGCTCACGGAGGCATGTGTGGTCTGCCGATAATCTCCTGGTACTGTTGGATGACTGCTTCTGGTTGGGGGCCGAGCAAGAAGTAGAAGTCAAGGACACCTGTAGTGGGCGGGAATGGGGGTGGGGATTAGTACTTACGTAGTGGAGGCACTTTTGTGCCTAAAACATGGAATCAGTCATGTGATGTCACATGATGTACACGTTGATGTATGAAGAGTGCGGACATGTTCAAAGGGTGGTTCTACTAGCTCAGAATGGCAGATGTTTCTGCCTACCAAAACACATGATGAGCTGTAAGTGTCATGTGACACGCTACCAGTCATGTGATGTCACATGATGTCACATGTTGATGATTAAAGAGTGTGGACATGTTTAATGATGACCCTACCAGCTCAGAAAAGCACCTACCTCCGATCACTCTGTATGTGAGAGAGGAGCTACCGAGCAAGATGTCCATTCCGTTGCTGTTTCGAAGGAACACACCGTGTGCTTGTCCAGGCTCCCGCAGCTCCAGGTAGAAAGGGTGGGACCCGTCTGTGTCGAAGGAACGGAATACACAGCCAATGTGAGCAGAGACTATGCACAGTACAGCATCTGACAGTGGATATACTATGATATCGAGACGGCCAGTGGTGAGTGAGTAAATGAAATATAACAGTGTCCCCCCTTCCATACTCAGAGATGCGATGTGTGGTACGGTACATACGTATGAATGCAATACTTCGTGAGGCATGTGCAACTTGCATGAAAAATGACTAGAAGAAACACTCATGGAGCCGTATACAGCCCAAGTCACTACATGACTCCTACGTACATATGTATGAAGCCCTTAATTAAACAGCTGCAGAGCCTGTTGGCACTGTGTTGCAGCTGCAAGGAGCTCACATAAGTTCAGATCATGCGGTGTTCCAATACGTATGTATGAAGCCCTTAATTAAACAGCTGCAGAGCCTGTTGGCACTGTGTTGCAGCTGCAAGGAGCTCACATAAGTTCAGATCATGCGGTGTTCCAATACGTATGTATGAAGCCCTTAATTAAACAGCTGCAGAGCCTGTTGGCACTGTGTTGCAGCTGCAAGGAGCTCACATAAGTTCAGATCATGTGGTGTCCCAATATCAGCTGTCCATAGTGTGTATATGTCGTTTCTGTAGGTAACAGTTGGAGAGGAAAGTCACCATGACAACCCTCCAACACCACAAGTACCATGAGTATCACAAGAATATATGTAGTCCCATAAAAAACTAATGCAAGGTTGGAGCCTGGGGTGCAGTTCCAAGTCCAAATTCAAATTTGGAGTTGGATCATGCCTTCACTCTCTCACAGTGGCAGTCTGAAGGAGTCCTTGATGTGTTCACCAAGACCGTATAGGTTGGGGTTCTTTGGGAGGATGGTGCTGATTTCCAAGTACTGGTCAGAAAATTGCACTGCAGGGCAAAGAGAGAGAGAGAGAGAGAGAGAGAGAGCTCTATTAGCTAATTGTCCAAAACTTTCTTTGGTGCAGCCATTTTTGCACAAGTGTGGTTGGATGATGACTAGTGTTTATGCATTTAGTGTCTGACTATATAGCAATCACATTCTTGCCAAATGTTTATTTCACTCTATCATTTTTGCATTCTTTTTCATACCCCACGTCACATACACACACACACACACACACACACACACACACACACACACACACACACACACACACGCACAAACACACACACACACACACACACACACACACACACACACACACACGCACAAACACACACACACGAGACTGCGGTGAGACTTCATTGATGCTTGTGATCATAAGAGATTTGAGCATAGAAGACTCCATGAATGTACTACTCACTGCCTGAAAACATGCTGGTTTGAGAGGTGTTGAAAATCACTTCTCCACTGGACCTGTGCAATGAAGAGTCATAAAAAAATTTGCACCATCAAAACTCAATATTAATTGCAAAATAGCAAGTTAAGGCAGCCACTTCTCTAAAGCAGCCAGCCTCCCTGACCCCAAATAGCACTAACACAGCACTAAACATTGCAGTCTACCTCTGTAATGCAGCCACCTCTCTGTGAAGACCACCTACAACTGGCCTACAGGCTGGCTGTCTTAGACAGTGTAATTCACTGTTCAATGTACTGATTTCCATCACAGCCGCTGACTAAGGTCTTCATGGTCAAACATTCCGATCTTGTCTTATCTGCTACAATACTGGCTCACATGTTCAGTCTCTTTCATCAATTCACTAAAATCCCATTTTCTTGCATTTTGTTCTTGGTGTCATTTTAGTTGCGAGTTTAACATTCAAAACCAAATACAATCAATACCTACCCACGCACGTATATACAATGTGTAGGTCTTGTAGGGATATGTGAAACGCTAGCCAAAACACACTTGTAGTTAGATGTTTCGCTGACTTACGGCTGCCCTCATCAGTGAAGGTACGTATGTATATACAATGTATAGGTATATATATACATCAATAAAAAGGTCTCTACTTTCAGTAGAGGAGACAGAGCACTGATTAGGCAGGCAGCTGATGTGCCTCTACGAACCTGCTGACAGCAAACCAAAACTCTTGTCCCGGTCCAGCTGTCGTGTATCGGTAGATGGGGCTTGTGGGCTTGGAAGAAGGAGGGGTAGGAATGGGGGAGACACTGGAAAGAGACAAGGGGGTGAGCTTGATGGACATGTATATGTATGCAGCTATGACATGAACCAAATTCTCTCTCTCCTGTTCACGCACACACGCACGCATGTACACGCACACACACACACACGCACGACAATCACACACACACACACACACACACACACACACACACACACACACACACACACACACACACACACACACACACACACACACACACACACACACACATACACACACACACACACACACACACACACACACACACACACACACACACACACACACCTTGCTGGTACTTCCCATCGTTTGTTATTGGGGTTGTAAATCTTCACATGAAGTCTTTCATTGGTTTCCATGGAAACATCTACCACCAAGGGAGAGATGTTTGGCCCATACAGTGTCTTATCACTGGACTCAAGGGTCAGCTGCAGGAAGGACAGGAGGCACACAGGAAGGACAGGAGGCATGCAGGAAGGACAGGAGGCATGCAGGAAGGACAGGAGGCACACAGGAAGGACAGGAGGCATGCAGGAAGGACAGGAGGCATGCAGGAAGGACAGGAGGAGGCATGCAGGAAGAGATGAAACAGTGCTAACCAGAACAGGAGTCACTGCCTTGGAACTATGTATACAGATTTCACAGTAGTTTGACCAGCTCAAATCATCACTGGTCTTTCAACACAGTTCTTGCTTTTTCCCTCCTAATCCTTTCTACCTAATAATTCTCCCCTCCGTTTCCTCGCCTCCCATTTTCCTTTCCCTCCTCTCCCCTCCCCTCCCTCCCACATTACACTTACGCGTACTCCAAGGGCAGAATTATTAACTCCTGTCACTTTGTACACTGGGAAGCTGGCGGTGGGGTAGAAACACCAGGGTTCGTGGCCCAAGGGGTACCAGCAGCACCCCTTTGCCTCGCACTGCTGCTCAGAAATGCCAATAAAACCTGCATAAGAGTAGAACCATGTACAGTGGAACCTCTCTATTAAGGGCACTCTGAATAAAGGACACCTCTCTAATGAGGACACTGTTTGCAGTCCCAACCACATAGAGCTGTGTACAAATCTATCTCTGAATTAGGGACACCTCCCTATACAGGACAGCCAGCTGGGTCCCAATGGTGTCCTCTATAGAGAGGTTCCACTGTATACAGGACAGCTAGCTTGGCCAATGGCGTCCTTTATAGAGAGGTTCCACTGTATACAGGACATCCAGCTGGATCCCAATGGTGTCCTCTACGGAGAGGTTCCACTTACACACTGCAGATTATGCAACAGATGCCAGTCATACCCCGCTGATTGATTCCTTCCCCATGTGTGTGTGCCTATTCATGGGAATTACATGACAGTAACACAGGAGTGACATGACAATGACACAAGAGTCACATGACAATGACACACGAGTCACATAATGACACAGGAGTAACATGACAATGACACTTGAGTGACATGACAATGACACAGGAGTAACATGACAATGACACAGGAGTCACATGACAATGATATGCAATCACATGCTTGACTCTTGTACACACCCAGGCAAGGGTCACTAAAGTGTCACAACATACAAATAAAAATGGTCATGCTTCAGAAAACAACATAATTATATTCATTGAATAACATAATTAGAGACTTCACCTTCCAAACTATATATAATTATATATACCTGTAGAGGGCTGTTGTCATGTGACCACCACTAACACCAGGTGAGCACGCATGCAGGAAAGGACTCACCACAGTCCTGTCTTGGGGCAAAGGCCGCACAGGAGCCGTTAGACTCAGTCTTGTAGAAGCACCATGGACCACCCTGGTACAATGGGAACAACAGAACAAATACATCATGATATATATGTCACAAGTACAGTATTTACACAAGTACAGAATAGAATAAATAAAAATACAGCAGGGTTAGGGTTGAATTTATATATCATATCATATCATATCATGTATCTGTAAATTATTTCACAAGAGTACTAGGGATGCAGCACTGAGTAAATATATTATGCAAATAGACAGAACAAGAGCAAAAAATCAGTCCGTCCTGTCAGGATTGTCCAAAATTATCATCTCTCCCCTTCATCTCTCCCTCTCTTCTTCCTCCAAGTTCCTCTACAGAACCAGTCCCCTTCACCTATGCTGACGGACAGGTCCTATTCCTTAAAACGTACTCAGACCCACACGAACCTTTAGCCATTGCCAGTGTTTGTGCTGTTTCGATATGTTAATGCAAATTTTGACCCTTTGTATCTAGCTGTGCTGGACAAGCATAGCGAGCTGGAACAAAATGGCGGTCTGGCTACGCGAGACTAATAGAACAGCAAATGTGTGCTCATACACAAGCGGCCAGAGACTTGAGGATTCGCTTACTTACGGATTTGGGATCCCAACAGCATCCCTTCCCTTCGCACTGGCCCTGTGTGATTCCCACATAGCCTGAACCAAGGGAAAAGAGAGAGAGAGAGAGAGAGACGTTAAAAGACGACGTCTAAACGGTTGGCGAAACACTGGTTAGTGTCCCAGCATACCACAGTCTGTCCTACTCGAAGAAGGCTCGCATACTTTCCCGTTTCGTTGCGCTGCAACAGCCACAACACACACCAGCGTCACCACTAGATGTAGCTGCATCCTCTTCTGCTGTGAGCAGCTGAGATCACAAGACTATTGCGTAATATAACTTAACTCTATTGCGTAATATAACTTCGGTGGTTAACTTCTATTGCGTAATATAACTTCGTTAACTTCTATTGCGTAATATAACTTCGTTCACACTAGCCAGAAAAGTCACAGTTATCCAGACGTTTCCGTAACCTACGGCTACCTTCATCAGTGACTTTTCTGGCTAGTGTGTGAACGAAGTTACATCATGTCAGACCTACCTAGCCAGGTGACCTTTCAGACTATTGCGTAATCAATACATCACGTGATCCACCTGAGTGCTGGATTATGCTTTCGAGTTTGGTCAGTTCTCTGGGCCCAACTGTCAAGATACGCAAGACAGGAATTACGAACCCGGAGTCATTAGCTCCCAGAATAAAATGTCAGTTGTTGCATGTCTTAACGCTTCTCTCAGTCGTTTAATTCATTGTTTTTCCCAAAGTTTTGGTGACCATGTTCATGTCTCCTTGTACGTGTGTGTATTCAGACGTGTATGTCGTACCACAATGGCTTGAGAACTGCTTTCGCAAGTTTGATGACTATCCTATTCAGTGGACGCAGCAGCGAATCTCCAACATGTTCTTCGTTCTATCAAGTCTGTTAAAAAGTACTGGTCCCCACGCAGCTAAGTATAGCTACTCATCATGCTTTATTGGCATTCCATCACCACATTTCGTCTTATCAATGCAGTATCAGGGATATTGCACCACTCAGTATGTACTGTCAAGTAATGTACCTTGTATCTTAGTCAGGTTGTGTATGTTTTGATATCAGTGTTTTCTACATCGTTAATTTGTTTGATGTTTGCTTTTTGTTTGATGTGGTTTAATGCCTTCATGTTTTGTGCTTACATTGTGTAGTATTTTGGTCTGTTTGGTTGGGTACGAATGCTCCACTGTTGATGTATCTCATTGGGTATGACGATGTTGCCATGCTGTGGCTGTGTCACATGGTCGTGCTGCTGGTAACCACGGTGACACTGAAGCGGTTCATTTGGAGGTACAGACCTTATATGGTGTCCAGAGCCAAGTGTGTGAGTTAGTGTTTGACCTTTGACCTTTGATCCTTGACTTCTGACTTCCGTTTAGTTGTGCCAATGTGGGAGTGAGTGTGCTAGTGTGGGAGTGAGTGTGCTAGTGTGGGAGTAAGTGTGCTAGTGTGGGAGTGAGTGTGCCGGTGTGGGAGTGAGTGTGCCAGTGTGGGAGTGAGTGTGCCAGTGTGGGAGTGAGTGTGCCAGTGTGGGAGTGAGTGTATATAATTGAGTGCTGCGTAGAGTGTCTGGGGATGTGGGAATGATAGTGTTAGTGACACTGAAGCACAGAATGAAACGACTATTGTATATGAACATGCCGCATTTAGTGTCTGACTAGCAATCACATTCTTGCCAAATGTTTATTTCACTCTATCATTTTTGCATTCTTTTTCATACCTTTGTATGTGTCACATACGTACACATGCGCACACACACACACATGCACGCACACGTGCACACACACGCACACACACACCACAGATTACAGGCTCCCTCTCCTCATCCTTCCCTTCTCGTTCCTTTGTGTGCTTAACAACGTACTGTTTTGTGGCTTACAAGGCCACCTACATAGCAATTCAACCAGCAAATGTTGCTGAGCTTAAGCCTTTCACAGGACTGATACCCATTTTATTTGTTGTTGTTGGAATGGGTTTGAGTGCCATAGCTGTTTGGATGGAGGTGAGAACACAATGGATGTTGAATGGTATTTGTGTTGGAAAGCAAAGTGGAGAAGACTCTTCACTCCTCAGCCCACCTGCCCCTCCCCCTGCAGTTAATGACAGGGTCCCACTATCCCACTGACTGTATTGGAGGCTTTCTAACTGTGAGTCTGATCCGTTGAGCCTTCACCTTTCATGTTACCTGTCAGACTTCAGTTTCCTCTATATCATTTTGGACTTGTAGTGTTGAAAGACATTGAATGGAACAGTATTTGTATGTTTACGTATATACGTGAATATATATATTATTGATTGTCACATCCCATATTGATACCCATTTTACATTTTAGATATGGAAGTGGAATTCATGTCTATTAATGTCATGCTTTGAGGCTAAGCCACACAGATGTGCTCTGCAAACATGTATGCATCTCACGGTGATAATATTTCCCCACTCTCACCCCCACCCCCACCCCCACCCCCACCCCCCACCAAAAGAGATACAACAGCTGCAAACACTATACGTAGCTAGCCTACAACCCCCTTGCATGGGGTTAATTCTTTGCCAATGCAGGGTTTGTTTGTGGTGTGGACAGGAGGCATGTTGTACAGTAAAGTGGAGTCCAGTTACTGCTCTGTGAAAGACATGTATGCCAGTGCAGGTGAGTGTGGCGGGCGGGAGTGAGTAGCACCATTAGCACACATTAGTGTGAGCTCCATAGCGTAGCATGACCTCCCTCCTCTCTTGTCACTGGAGCAAGCATCTGTAACTTATACTGAGCTCCGTCTACCAGTTGACACATTTCTTTGGTCATCCTGTGACATTATTCATTCAGCTATGTGATCTGGTCCACTCAGTCATGTGACCTTGTACACTCAGTCATGTGACCTGGTCCACTCAGTCATGTGACCTGGTCCACTCAGTCATGTGACCTTGTACACTCAGTCATGTGACCTGGTCCACTCAGTCATGTGATGTGGTCCACTCAGTCATGTGACCTTGTACACTCAGTCGTGTGACCTTGTATACTCAGTCATGTGACCTGGTCCACTCAGTCATGTGATGTGGTCCACTCAGTCATGTGACCTTGTACACTCAGTTGTGTGACCTTGTATACTCAGTCATGTGACCTGGTCCACTCAGTCCTGTGACCTGGTCCACTCAGTCATGTGACCTGGTTCACTCAGTCATGTGACCTGGTCCACTCAGTCATGTGACCTGGTCCACTCAGTCCTGTGACCTGGTCCACTCAGTCATGTGACCTGGTCCACTCAGTCATGTGATGTGGTCCACTCAGTCATGTGACCTGGTCCACTCAGTCATGTGACCTGGTCCACTCAGTCATGTGACCTGGTCCACTCAGTCATGTGACCTGGTCCACTCAGTCCTGTGACCTGGTCCACTCAGTCATGTGACCTTGTCCGCTCAGTCGTGTCCTTTTGCTTAGTCCTTTTCACTCAGTCATGTGACCCCTTTACTCAGTCATGTGACTTGTTCCCCTCAGTCATGTGACCTGGTCCACTCACTCGTGTCCTTTTGCTTAGTCCTTTTCACTCAGTCATGTGACCCTTTGCTCAGTCATGTGACTTGTTCCCCTCAGTCATGTGACCCTGTTGCAATGAACACTGTGACCTAGTAGTACTGCTTGTTTCTCTCTTGTATCCATTTTGATCCCTTCTTCCACCAGACATCGGTTTTACACACAACTGGCCACACGCTACACTGGAGTGGATGGCACTAGGAAAGTGGGCACTAATTGGGTGCCTCCTTGTTACCATATTTGGACGGAGAATAGTGGCGAACTGGGGAAGAGTTTATCACTGTGTAGGGTGAGCTCTGTCCTTCACTTCATCTGGTATCCAGTGGAACCTCTCCACAAAGTACACTCTGAATGAACAAAAACACCTCTCTAATGAGGACACTGTTTGCAGTGTCAACCACATAGAGCTGTGTACAAATCTACCTCTGAATAAGGGACACCTCTCCATACAGGACAGCCAGCTGGGTCCCAGTGGTGTCCTCTATAAAGAGGTTCTACTGTATAGCAAGTATGATCCTCTCAACTTGAGCAAGCAGAAGTGAAATTACATTGTTAATATAATTATCTGTAGAAGCCATTGTTGCATTGTTAAGCACAAGTTCAGTGGAGTACTGTATAGCGATGCTCTTTGTTCTTTGACATTCTCCAGACTGTTACTTCCTGTTGCCATGGCACTGTCTACCATGTCATGTAATGTGTTGTCAAGGGAACAGAGACTACCCAAATCGGTTCCTTCCACTGTTGGATATGAATTTGCTGCCATAGTAACAGTTTATACAATACAGGTACACACATGCCTCTACATGTGTTGCAGTGGATTGGACCATTATATACATCTGAAATCATAAGACAACATCAACCCCTCACCCTCCCCTCCCCTCACCCTCCCCTCTCCTCCCCTCCCCTCCCCTCCCCTTCAGGCATTTGTCAAAAACTATATGTACAAACCAAACAGCTGGCTGACCCACATAGTAACCTTTCTAGCTGTGTTCTCAATGTCCACAGCGGCCATTTTCTTCTGGAGAAACGTGTTGTCTGAGACCGCATATATAGGAAGATTGACTCAAGGAAGGTCTAGCGAATAGCACCGTTGCCATAGTGATAGCAAGCACTGATGTGTGGCACTAACCAACATGAGTTAATTGGCTGTACTTGTAGTGCAATGCATATTCAAATAAGTGAGCATTTATGTTGTATCTGCTTTATTGTTACCCCAGAGACCCTTCATTCCATCTCCTCTAGTAACTCTCAACATACTTGCATCATCTATCTATCTAATCTCTCTCTATATATCTATATCATGCAATATCCAATGCTTGATCTGGTAATGTTATGCAAGGCACACCATTTCTGTTCTTAGTTTGCATTTTCAAGTTCCCTCAAACGCTTTCTCCTCTCGTCTAGTTCTATCTGTTTGTTGTGTGGCTCATCATGTGTGTGCTATTATTTTTTTGTGAACTTCTGTCTTGTCCACTGTTCTTCAATCTGCTGCATGAAGTCTGGACGCACCACCTTGCCTCGGTGTAGCAGTTTGGGAGGGGTGGCGGTGTTGTCTTCAATCCTGAGGTACACACCCTCTACTGGACCATCATAGAAGGCGGAGGGTGTGTCTAAGAGCTTCACAACCTAACATGCAAGAGAAGAGTGCACGCAGGATAATCACGAGCCGTGTGTGTGGGGGGGGGCAACCACAGATAACAATCCTTGGTGCAACCCCATAGATCCTCCAGCATGCATGCATACGTACATCGTCCCTGCCGCTAAAGCTGGCTGCTGCTGCGATGGTGCGCACAGTCATGATTCCAGTGTCCTTCAGGAGCCGGTCCCGTTCGGCGCTGCTGTGGAAGACCCCCGTGCGCCGGTCGTAGAGGTCAAACGCTAGGAAGTAGTCCGGTAGGCGCGTGTAGTGGATGGAGTGCTTGGCGTACAGCCACTCCCCGAACAGGACGTGCCCCGGCTCCATTACTTGGAAGAGGGCGCTCGAGTGCGCCTCGAGCCACGCGTCGAGTGTGCTGAACTGCTTGTGCGTCGACGAGTCCACAAAGTGCGACCTGTTTTGCACTCGCAGCCTCCACTGGGCGTCGATGGAGATGCCGAGGTTAGCTCCGTCAACCTTCTCTTCAACGACAACCGAACGCCCCGCCAGGTGGTGGACTGGCCCTTGGTTGTCTTCCTTGCGCCGCCACCAGCCGCGCTCGGGTGTAGAACAGGCTCTCCTCTCCCTTGTCCATGAGCAGGTCCTCTCGAGACACGCCCGACCCGCCGGCGTCGAACAGGTGCTTTGTTCTGGGGAATTTGTATCAACATCACACCACAGACACTACAGCAGCCAAATGATGAAGCATAAATATGTCTGTTACAAAACACATGCTATTTACATGTTCCTTTTGATACTTTGCCACACAACTTTCCCTTTCGTGCTGAGTCTGTGACGATACTGAAATGCAAGTGTTGTGCCCGAGAGACTATGTCCTTTTCTACCTGCTTCCGAATGGCTTTGTCCATGTTCTACAGCAACATATATAAGGAGCAGCTGCCACGTCCTGCCAAAGGGCGGGCAGGGGTGCACTGTGCAGCAGACTAGCCTGGGTAAGCTTCCCGACGTTGCCAGCACTCTTCTGCTTAGTCACGCCTCCAGATTTGGCCCCGCCTCCTTCTGCACCAACGAGACATGCAGCTTGATTGACTAGTAACACGTATCTGCATGAATCAATACCATATAAATCCCCCTCGACGTCCCCACATAACCCACTCTTCTGCGTCTTTCCCTTCTTCTTGCTGCGAACGTTTGAGGGCGGCGGCTTCTTCCGATGCCCTTGAGCCATCGCGCTCGCGAGAGCCACGTGGGTATTTCACTACTGGCCTGCAGAAAAGGGTAAGCCGCCACGTTAGTATCACCCTACGCTATAGCGCGCCTACTTTCACGTATAAATCATAGGCACACCTGCACACATCTGCTGGTCTCCACGTTATGCTTGCCACTGCACTCCAATTATGACCCGGTGCAAGCTTTCGCCTGACTGGTATAATTCCTATGCGCGGCTTGTGCAGAACCCCCCGGAACTGGGAGATCAATAAGTGCATTCCATATTCCACTCCATACCCTCGTCACTGGGCAACCGGCTGCATACATGCAACCGTTCTCTCCTGGTCACGGCTGTTTCGCATAATACAAATGGCGGCAACTTAGTTTTGATTTGGAAACCGAGAACGAGGGATTTGAATTCCTCGAGGAACTTAACTCGCAAAGTATTTAGCCTTTTTCTCTTCGGGGACTACAAGTAAGAGACAAGTAACAAGCCATGAAGGTAGAAATGATGCAAAGCAAGCGTGCTTTAGTCTAAAAAGTAAGCTTTATGCTCTCTCGGCAGCAAAATGCGTGTCTCTCTCTCTGCAAGTAATCGCTCCATAGCACACTTCTCCTAGTTTTCCAGCTAGTGTGCTACATATCAAAGAAAAGTCAGGTATGCACTGAACATTACCCTATATGGCTCATTCTACTGCCCTTTCCATAACTCGTGTTTTGAACGGGTTTATTTAAGCAACATTAATTGGTGTTTTAGCCTTTTTCTCTTTAGAGACTACAGTTAAGAGACGAGTAGCAAGCCATGTATGTAGAAATGATGCAAAGGATGTGTGCTTTAGTCTAAAAAGTAAGCTTTATACTCTCTTGGTAGCCAAATGCATATCTCTTTCTCTGCAAGTAATCGCTCCATAGTACTCTTGTCCCAGTTTTCCAGCTAGTGTGCTGCATATCAAAGGAAAGTCAGGTAAGCACAGAACATTGCCCTATATGGCTCATTCTACTGCCCTTTCCGTAACTGGTGTTTTGAACGAGTTTATTTAAGCAACA
>OX465052.1:850798-853298 GCA_949841015.1 Aplysina aerophoba | reverse complement strand
GAAACTGTGAAATCTCACTACTCGTGTTCTTAGTCATAATGTCATAATTTAATTGTAGTAAACCTTTCTTAATTGCACAATTAATCTCTCAAACACCACCAACACTCAAATTCAGAGCAAATGTTGAACGTATAAGTGCCCGAAGCAATATAACGTTGAGAGGCTACACACCATTCCTTCTTAAAGATGGCCACAAAATGATGCAGGCAGACATGTCAAGCTACGGACTCACACTCCTTTCTATTTGCAGCTTCATGGTCACGTATTTGAGGTCCTGTGTCTTTAGCAGTTTCAGCTCTGCTTCAGTGAGCCGTTCTTCCTTCTCCAAAAACTCATGCCTTCCATCCTGAGCAAGTACCAGTAAGTCGGGCCTTAGCGCTACATTTACATGGCATGAGTAAGAATTAACCACATTGATTCCTAATGAAGTGGGACCCAGCTGGCTGTCCTGTATACAGTAGAACCTCTCTATAGAGGACACCATTGGGACCCAGCTGGCTGTCCTGTATACAGTGGAACCTCTCTATAGTGGACACCATTGGACCCAGCTGGGTGTCCTGTATAGAGAGGTGCCCCTAATTCAGAGGTAGATTTGCACACAGCTCTATGTGGTTGGGACTGCAGACAGTGTCCTCATTAGAGAGGTGCCCTTTATTCAGTGTCCTTTACAGAGAGGTTCCACTGTACCTATCTGCTCACATGTATCACCATGGACATGTCTGGATAATGATTAAGCATCAACAAATTGACAGATTACCAGAAAATTATAAGTATATAAGATTACCTTGATTTTGCTGGATATCATCTTGTAATAGAACTCATCTGGGTTCTTGTTTCGAGCCTGGATTGTACAAAGGAAGAATCTGGTACTGCACATGATGTCACAAATTACAGGGACTTCCCCATTGTGCTACACAATGAGTAGTAAATCACGACTTCACTTTCTCTGCAGCTTACCTTTTCGCGCAATAGCTTCAGTGCTGCCTGCTTTTGGTGGTAGTTTCTGTGTGGGTGTAGTGAGTCCTATGTACTCCAGACACAGCAAATGTTAGATGCAGACTAGACTATATATGTCGCAGACACAAGCTAATATGACCTATATCTGAAGTCTTACGTACCCAGCCCACCATTTTGTTCTGGCTCCGCCTCCACAAAAGTCTGTGTGAGAGCTAACTCCAACTTTAACCGGAACAAAATGGAAGGCTGGCTATGTGAGACCATAGATACTACACAACAGGGATTGGAAACTCCCACTATACAACAATACAAATCTATATACCATACTGGAAGTTTCCAATTCCTGTTGTGTAGTATCTACGGTGAGACTGAAGCCAACTCATACAGTACAGTGGTACAGATGCTGCGAATAGGAATCCCACTGAACAGGTGGAGTGTGTGGATCTCAAGTGATGTTCGAGTTAGGGCTGGTACTATAATGTAATACGAGCTTGGAAACCGTCTGTACACGTGCTAACTGTCTATAGGGAGATGGCGGCTTGAAGTGTATGCTGGGGAACAAGGGAATTAATCTAACGAACCCACCTTGCGCGTAATACGTAGTCCTTGTGTTTCTCTAATATACCCAAGTGCCTCCGAGCTTGAGGCTAAAACAGAAACGCCAGTGTCAAACACGGACAGCAACAATTTCGGATACAGCTGAAACTGAGAAAGTAGTGTAAATTCTTTCTGCTAGAAACTTTCTCGTGAACTTTTGACTCCTTGAAGTGAAGGGTGACTCCCGCATTACATACCTGGCTCCTTTCCCGGTGGGTTCTTCGCAAACTGTTCACCGCATTCTTGAAGGAGGACATTTTCTGACAACACGTGCAAATAATATTCATGACTGTCACGTGACTAGAAATCTACTGCACAACAGTCAGCTTCTTCCTCTTCGATCTTCTTGTTTTGACAGACACGTCATCAAACACATGCACACCAGAGTTCTCCAGCTCCCTCTGACAAAACTGCAGCCCAGCAAGATTGATGCCTACCATATCCTGCAACAAAAGTATTAACAATACGTAACATATAAAAGCTATTCTTGACATCTCCCACTTTTTCATACTAGCTAATATATCCATATCAGTATTGATGTGTCTTGTGTGTGTGTGTGTGTGTGTGTGTGTGTGTGTGTGTGTGTGTGTGTGTGTGTGTGTGTGTGGTGTGTGTGTGTGTGTGTGTGAGTACGTGCGTGTGTGTGTGTACTTGTTTGTAGAAATGCAGTAAATTTGCAATTCCACAGACCTTCAATTGTGTAACTTTCTCCCTTGTCACTTGCTTGAGAGAGTCAATGACTGAAACAAGGATCTGATTGGCCACAATCTGTTTATGATGTACCCTGTCATCCAATGTTCACATAGAGCAACAATCCAAAGACAGGACACACACAAGACAACATGACGTAATTGCAAGCACCGTTAGTAGTTGAATCTTGCATTGTAGCTATGGATAAGCCCCGGACTGCATACAGACATGCACATGCACGCACACACACAAAGAC
>OX465052.1:809667-850598 GCA_949841015.1 Aplysina aerophoba | reverse complement strand
ACACACACACACACACACACACACACACACACACACACACACACACACACACACACACACACACACACACACACACACACACACACACAAACACACACACACACACACACACACACACACACACACACACACACACACACACACACACACACACACACACACAAAGACACATCAACGCACGCACACACTTCTTACGCACCTCAGTAGGAAGAAAAGACACCGACAAGACAGCTCCACTTCCCAACCACGCTGCAACAAAACACAACACAACAGAGATTACATGAAGTGATTGTGCAATGACCACCCTTGATTGCTCAACTTACTTCCAACCAATGCTTCAACAAGTGCAGGAGGTCCACTACAAAGTCAAAAGGCATCACCAACAGAGACTCCTCCAGCTCACTTGATCGAATCCGCTTAAGAACTTCCAGACATACGTTCCGGCTGAGAGAAAATACAGAATGTGTATTGGTGTATGCACAGTTTTGTGTGTGCATGTTGTGTGTCTGTATGTGTGTGCGTGTGTGTGTGCCTGTGTGTGTCTGTATGTGTGTGCATACTTGCACGTGTGCGTGTGCATGCATGTATGGTTTCCCTTTGTACAAGTTGACTCTTAAACCATATGTACAGTCCCCTCACAGTCAAGTTTCCAAACGCAACCAGAATTGGATTGGGAGTGGGAAGGGGAAGCTGCAAGGAGGTCATCAACTAAATCACTAACCACAGACAGAGGAGCAGATGGATTAACCATGGCAGGCTGGTTGGTGTGCCGAGCACGCACCCACCTCTTTCCTTGCAGCCGCACACTTCTCCCTGTGCTCAGCAAGCTTCACTCTCTCCTCCCTGCTCAGCTCAACGGCCTCCATGACACGCTCAGCCTACAGATGTAACACAGGTCACTCGGTACACTGCAGAATACAGTACAAGATCATCTGGCCCCACACATCTCCCGTCCTGCCACTTCCCTCTCCCACCCTGCCACTCCCCTCTCCACCCTGCCACTCCCCTCTTCTGTCCTGCCACTCCCCTCTCCCACCCTGCCACTCCCCTCTCCCACCCTGCCACTCCCCTCTCCCACCCTGCCACTCCCCTCTTCTGTCCTGCCACTCCCCTCTCCCACCCTGCCACTCCCCTCTCCCACCCTGCCATTCCCCTCTCCCACCCTGCCATTCCCCTCTCCCACCCTGCCACTACCCTCTCCCGACAACTTACAGCCTTCACACTTTCAAGTGTTTTCCTTCCAGCCAATCCAACCTCTTGGCTGGTTTCGCCGGGTATCTGCAGAGACCAACAGCAAGAGGAGGACAACATCCACACAACCCACCCACCCACTCTCTTCCCTCAACCTCTGCACACGCTAACCACTCGCTCGCCATCCTTGACTGCTGCTTCCTCAAACTCTGCTTCCCTCTCATTCTCCCTTTCCTCTGAGAGAATCAAAGGCTCATCTGTTCTCTCCCATAACCGAAGGGAGTGGTCATGTGACCCGGTGACCTGGAGAGGGAGGGAAGGAGCTGATGAATGCCATGGCAACCGCTCACCTCCACCAGCACTGCTAAGAAGAGCAACTACAACATCACAACAACAAAACATCAACAACACAATAAAAACAACAACAAAGCAACACTAACAACAACAACAGTATAAGGAGAGAGTGACAATCAGTCCTGGTTCCCTCCCTCACCACTGTGTCCCCATCATGACTGACTGCCAAGCACCACACCTCGCCTTGGTGCCCCTGCGGAGGGAGACAGAAGGGAAAAGGTGAAGGGCTGGCCAGGCTACACGAGAGATGAACATGTCACAAAGCTGGTGGGCGGGGCTACGTACCTCCAGTGTTGAGACGAGCTCAAACTTGTCTGCATCCCAGCACTTTAAGGTCTTGTCCTTGCTTGCACTGAACACCAAGTGGGTATCCGGTACAAACTGAAAGGAGGAGGGTGTGGGGTACAGTAGAACACTGCCTCTAACTCTGCATGTACAGCAAACATATGTGGTATTAGTGTATAAAATAAATATAATTATACTGAAGATACTGAGCTGTAATACATACAATATGTGAATAATGATGCAGATGCAGTAAAGGTCGTGCGAGTGAGTGTATTTGTGCATAGGAGCAGGTCCACGTGTGGACAGACAGACAGACACACACATCTCGTGACATTGAACATGACTCATGCCATGCTCATGCCCTGACTCCGCCCCCGTGTCCGTGACTCCGCCCCCATTCTCACCTGCACACACATGATGCTGTCGTCATGGGCAAAGATGGACCTGTGGCAGTCACCAAAGTCAAGCCCCCATATCTTGATGTTCTTGTCGGACGAGCCAGTTACAAGCAGCGTGCTGTCCTGGAGGGGAGGGGAGGGAGGGGAGGGAAGGAGAGGGGAGGAGAGGGGACAAGAGGGGAGGGGAGGGGAGGGGAGGGGAGGGGAGGGGACGAGAGGGGAGCAGATGGGTGGGGAGGGGAGCGTATGGGTTGGGGAGGGATGGGGAAGGGAGGGGAGGGAAGGAGAGGGGAGGAGAGGGGACGAGAGGGGAGGGGAGGGGAGTATATGGGTTGGGGAGGGGAGGAGAGGGGAGCAGATGGGTGGGGAGGGGAGCGTATGGGTTGGGGAGGGATGGGGAAGGGAGGGGAGGGAAGGAGAGGGGAGGGGAGGGGAGGGGAGGGGAGGGGAGTATATGGGTTGGGGAGGGGAGGGGAGGGGAGCAGATGGGTGGGGAGGGGAGCGTATGGGTTGGGGAGGGATGGGGAAGGGAGGGGAGGGAAGGAGAGGGGAGGGGAGGAGAGGGGAGGGGAGGGGAAGGGAGGGGAGGGGAGGGGAGCAGATGGGTGGGGAGGGGAGCGTATGGGTTGGGGAGGGATGGGGAAGGGAGGGGAGTGGATGGGTGGGGTGGGGAAGACGAGGAGGGGAGAGAGATGGAGTGATGAACGGATGGAGTATCCTGTTCTGTTAGAAGAGTAAACACTAGCACACTGGTTGAATATGAACATGTGCTCCTGTGAGCTCCTATATATAAAGCCGCACTCTACATCACATGCAAGGAGCACTCACAGAGGACACATCCATACACAAGACTGGAAGTCTGTGGCCGTACAGTGAAAGAAAGAACTGCAGAGGACGGATGGATGGAGGAAGCGTGGGAGGGGAGGGAGAGGGAGGGAGGGAGGGAGGGGAGGGAGGGATAGAGGGAGAGAGGGACAGAGGAGAGTGGGAGGGAGGAGAGGGGGAGGAGGAAGGGAGGGAAGAGGGAGGGAGGAGAGGGGGAGGGAGAAAGGGAGGGAGCAAGGAAGGGAGGAAGGGAAGGGAAGGGAGACTGAACACACAGACACACGGTCCACACAACTACACAAGTTTTGCAGTCACCTTCAGTGTGTCTGAGAAGAAGACTTTGACAGTCGAGTCTAAAAGAGCTACCAGGAGAAGCTTCTGGTTCGGGCTGTGGAATGACAAGTGTGCGGTTGAAGAATACAACTACATTATTTCAACTGTCAACTCCCTTGTATCCTTCCTCCTCCCACCCTCCCACACTCACCTGTACTTGACACTCAATACATCCTCCGTCATCTTCAGTGTCCTCACATGGGCAGCTGTCAACACCCTTTTCGTCATCTGACTGCCGTCATCGGTTGACATGAGCTCAAATTCCCAAAACTTCACATCATGATCTGCACTACCTGTGACAAAGCCACGCTAGAAATGGAAACAAAGGGAAATTCCCTAAGGATTCCCTGCTGACATGGTGTTCATGTATATGTGCTCAGTGGAACCTCTCTACAGAGGACACTATTGGGACCCAGCTGTCTGTCTGTATACAGTGGAACCTCTCTATAGAGGACACCATTGGGGCCCAGTTGGCTGTCCTGTATACAGTGGAACCTCTCTACAGAGGACACCATTGGGGCCCAGTTGGCTGTCCTGTATACAGTGGAACCTCTCTATAGAGGACACCACTGGGACCCAGCTGGCTGTCCTGTATACAGTGGAACCTCTCTATAGAGGACACCATTGGGACCCAGCTGGCTGTCCTGTATAGTGGGACCCTACTGTACCCCTACCTTATCAGGTGACATATCAATGCCCCATACTGGACCGGTATGGGCAGGGAACGTTTCCAAGAGAGACCCGGCTCCAATGTCAAACAGCTGCACTTCGCCACTCTGTGAGACACAGGAACCACAAGTGAGTTAATTAACGCCACTCTAAGGCATCTGCAATTAACACACTTCTCCACAGCTACAGTCGATTCAGGTTGCTTGTCCCATCGTGAAAAAACAAAGAACCAAACTGACCAATCAAATTTGCCGTACTCGATGAAGTTTTGATATAGCCTGCATTTGATTGGTTAGTTGGTTTTTTGGTTTTCTGCGATGAGCCAAGCAACCTGAAATCAATTGTATACAAAACTGAACTTCATATAGTTTGGACACAAGTCACAGTCAAGTCACAGTCACGTCAGTCACATAATTAGTATTCGGTGAGCTTCGGAGAGTGAACTCACCTTTGCACCTAGGAAGACGTGGCGGTCGCCAGGGGCAACCATAGCGCACAAGGCGTACCCTGAGGGCAGCGTGCGAATGCACTGTTGTGAGGCCTTGTTCCACACCTTGAGCTCATTGGCTGAGCCTGACACGATGCAGGTGTCGTCGGAGCTGAATGACACACAACGCACATCGGCAGTGTGGCCAGGAGCAGACAGAGGTTGGACCGAAGTACACTCAATCTCTTTGTCTTTGGGGGAGACAGCGAGGGACCAGATCTCTAGTGTGTTGTTGACCAAGCAAGCAAGAACCTGAGGGTTAAGAATGATATCATTGTAGAGGCTCATTGCTGCTTGTGACAACTGGCAAATAGATCTTGATGAGCATATACGTGGCAGAATCACTGAATCAATACCAACTGTACACAGTTGACAAAGGCCTTCGTCCTAAAACGTCCTGCAATCAGTTGCTATTGATTGATTGATTCTGCTACGTATATGCTCATTAAGATGTATTCGCCACCTGAGGGTAAAACTGTGGAGACAGATATAGCACAGTGAGGTGGGAGGGATGGCCACCAGCGATGGGGGTGCCACACAACAAAGCGGGGATGATGTGACGGCAGTGATGTGTTACCTTTATCTGCCCACTTCGGGTCATAAGGAGATCAATAGCTCTGCAAAGTGAACAGAAGAGACAAACTGATGGGGAAGAAATAGATTGATGGGAAACAGATGGAATGAGCACATGCATGCATGCACACACACACACACACACACACACACACACACACACACACACACACACACACACACACACACACACACACACACACACACACACACACACACACACACACACACACACACACACACCACGCACGCACGCACGCACACACACACACCACACGCACACACACACACACACACATACATACATACATACATATACACATACACCTTGCTTACTTGACTTTAGCTCCAGCTTTCAGAGGTGGTAGTCTTACAAATTCATCCTCAAATGTAACTTCAATAGGGTCCACAGACTGTTATTGTACAGCAGATTGGGAAGAGAGGGAGGAAGGGAGGGAGAGAGGGAGGGAGTGAAGAGGGAGGGGAGGAGGGAGGCAGGGGTGAGGGAGAGAGTGAATGAGCGAGGGAGGGAGGGAGTAGGGAGGGAGGGAGTAGGGAGGGAGGGAGTGAAGAGGGAGGGAGGGAGGCAGGAGTGAGAGAGAGAGTGAATGAGTGAGTGAGTGAAGGAGTAGGGAGGGAGGGAGGAAGAAAGGGAAGGAAGGAGGGCGGGAAAGGGTACTTCACATGCCAACACAACATGCCATCCACATGCCAACATCTCTTGGCCTTAGAAATCACCTTAGCTTGTTTCCTTTCTTTCCGTTTAGCTTTCTTCTCCCTTTTCTTGGTCAGCTCAAAAAGTTCCTCAGTGCTCCTAATAAGGAAGGCCTCTACTTTGTTTCCTCTGGTGTGACATAGGAGCAGCCGCTCTGTCTGGTCAGTCTTCAATGAGACTACACTCTCATGAGTAAGTTTCTTTAAGGTACCTTTCAATTCACATGTAAATGGTACCTGCAGGTAAGTCATGTGACTACATAATTAAACATTCACTGTCATAATTGCCTTGTACCATTACTTCATACAGCCCCCAGGAAGTTGCCCCACCACACAATAGCTGGATACAGTCCCAAGGAAGGTGCCCCACCACACAATAACTGGACACAGCCCCCAGGAAGTTGCCCCACCACACAATAACTGGATACAGCCCCCAGGACATTGCCCCACCACACAATAACTGGATACAGCCCCCAGGAAGTTGCCCCACCACACAATAACTGGATACAGCCCCCAGGACATTGCCCCACCACACAATAACTGGATACAGCCCCCAGGAAGTTGCCCCACCACACAATAACTGGATACAGCCCCCAGGACATTGCCCCACCACACAATAACTGGATACAGCCCCCAGGAAGTTGCCCCCAGCACACAATAACTGGATACATTCCTCAGAAGGTCCATTCACACGTTGCATAATGCAATCACTTACGTGCATGATTAAAGTGCTAGAACTGTGGAGTGCCACGTGCAAATTGCCATTTGAGTACACGTGTGGCTCGGCAGTTCCAATGCTGCAATCGCATGAGTGAATGCAGTGTGCAATGTGCGAACGGAGCTAGAAACTCTGAAACGTCTGTAAATAGTGTGTCAGCGTTCACTCACTCTGTTCTCATTCTCCTCTGGCTTCCGCTTAGAGCCCAATCTCGCCACTACTTCACCGTCACCGCCACCAGCACCACTGTTATCAGCACCATCAGTAGCACCACTACCACCACTGCCACCTTCACTGCTGGATTCCTTGGCTGAAAGAGAGTACACCCGCAGCTCAAGGTCCGACGAGCCTGTCACAAGACATGTCTCATTCTTTAGCAGAGTAAAAGACCACACCTGCACACAATGCACAGAGGTACACTGTTACATTAGAAAGAGTGCTCCTGTTGGCCATTCGGTAGGTAATCCTAGCCGTTTCCCCTGCCAAACAGTTCAAAACATCTTGTAAAGGTTGCAGGACATCACAGCTGAGGAGGAGAGGTGACAAGAGAAGAAGGACCAACAACCAAATGAGCCCAAACCCCGTGACCTATGGTCTAATGCGGAGTTTCAGCCACGTGAGTCACGAGACCCGGTCACACTCCTCTGTTTCCCATCGCTCCTTATGAGGTTCTGGCTTGGTCACTGGCCCTTTTGTTCCTGTCTCCTCTCCTTCTGAGCTGTGGCGTCCTGCAGCCTTTACAAGCTTACAGAACCAGCTCACAAACATGTACTTCACAGCCTAAAATACCCCCTCCCCACCCCCCACCCCCACCCAGCTCCATGCTTAATTACCTCCGACCTGTGTCCCACAATGGTGTGGAAGCAGTGCTGTGTATCCAGGTCCCAGAGCTTCACAAACGTGTCCTTAGAGCTATGTTGTATGTGCCAGAGCCAATCAGAGAGAGCAGTTCAAACATTCAAACACATAACAATTCTCACAATGGCACAGCCTTCCCACTTTGCATCATACATTAGGACCAAAACCCCCATCTACTCTACACAGCCTCTGGATGTTATAAGGTCTACATGCGATGAAATTCCTCAATTTGCAGAGTATACAGAAACAAAGAATGATATGTTTGAAGCACAGAAAACGTCTTCAGCTGTTTGATGTAAAAAAAACAACTGATTCTCGCACACAAATACATATACTGGTTGATAATGATATTCACATACAAGTCATGTATCGCACAAAAGATGGGTTCAAAATGCCCTCATTTTCTTTACACAAACAGCAGCTTTAACAACTAGCAATTGAGGAAGAACTCCGTAGCTGAAATGTCCTGTTATACATTGATCTAAGTTATTGAATTATTCATCTGTGCTGTGCTGTGGCATCCATTTTGACACATTACCTTGAAATTAATGTGTTGGAGTTTTTCATGAACATGCAGTGGGTGATTGGACCCTTATGGCCGAGGAGTCTGAAGAGTCCGGCTTCGTTGATCACATCCCACACGATGAGGTGTGTATCTTTGCCACCGGAGACAAGCCGCGTTGAGGACTGGTCAAAACTGAGACACGTCACCGCTGACTTGTGGCCACTGTAGCAGGAGTGATAACCACGCGGGTTAATACACATAAGGAGTGACCTAACAATGTATAATTAGCAAACGGATGAATAATTGTATGTAATTAAATGATTTTATAATTAAATGTGGAAAGGTGTCATTATCGTGTATCTACATTATACACTGTGCTGCATTAACTCTTAATTAGTCACAAGCTTAAAAATTGTCTAATTAAACAATGTACAATTAAAAGCTATAGGGACACTGAACAATATATAGACTCGCATGGCAATAATACTGAATACACTACTAAGTAACACATACTAATTAACGTAGCTATGCTGGAGGAGATTCAGAAATGACAAAAAGTGGAGAAACGAGTGTTGTCAACTCACTACTTCGACCCATCTCACTATTTCAGCAGTCTGAAATCCCTCCACACCGCAGCTATATAATTCTACGATAAGTAAATTTAAATGGTTCGGATACACGTTGAACAGGGAAAATTAAATAAAAAATTGGCCAATCTACATCTGTAGGAGGCAAGCATGATGCCTGTGGAATCCTTAACTAACCACTTACCATATGCTAAGTATTAGACTGTATGTATACCTACATGTATATACTTGTTATTAATGTGAGTGCAGCATGTGACGGAGGCTGCACAGCCAGTGTTGGCTTACTGGTCACAAAGGAAATGAAAAGAAAAAGAAAAGGGGGGAGCAAAAGAGGACAACAGACAGAAAAAGGACCCAGTTGATGGAGATACAGGGAATTATAAAGGAGATGTGTGTGTGGTGGATAGTGAGTATGGGAGTATAAATTATATGTTGAAAGATCTGGCATGTACTCTATAACTACCAGCCAAGGGTATACTGGTAGGGGCATACAGCAGGAGACTTCGGACGGGTTGCTGATCCCAAAGAAATGAGGCGGATCCGAAAGTCCTGAGTTGACAACACTTGTTTCGTAACTTTTTCGGGCATTCCTAAATCTCCTCCAATTTCAAGTTAATGAAATGTTTCCATAGTAAACATAACACTTACGGGTGTTATACCAGTGTAGTTAACACCACCACCTAACGCAGGGCTGTAAAGGCGGTTAAAGTATGGTAGAGAGCTATGTACGAGTTGGCCTACCTTAATGTCACGTGACTAGCTTGTGCCTCCACGTCCCACAATACAATCACACCATCCTCATGTCCAGCTGCCGCCGTCTTGCCGTCAGTGCCCACGACAAGCGACGTGACCTCTCTCTTGTCTCCCTTCATCCTGTGCACCCGGCGACCCGTCCTGACGTCCCACACATAGACGTCTTCCAACGCTGGCACGACTGCTCGCAGACCAGAAGCACCTTTCCTCCCACCTCCTCTCTCTAATAGCACCGCATTACTCCGCTGGCTGCAGACGACGCCGAACGTAGCGGAGTGCTCATACCTCAGGTACTGTTTGGTTAGCGGCATGATGCAGGTCCGCAGAGCGCACCTTGTGCTCAGCTTCGCAACAGATATATAGAACGCAAGCCAACGCAAACGAAGAGCCTAGCTCGAGAGCGCGCGTATAAACATGGCGTCTGCAAGGAAGTGGGCAATTCGAATCAGCACTTTTGCACTCTTTGTGCTGTTTGCCATGGCTGGTACGATGAAGCTGACTGACGCTCTGAGTCCTGCTATTCACGAGGAAATGGTAGGCCCTCTATGGTGCATGTGTTAGTGTTAGTTAGTGTGATGATCTCTTATTGCTCTTCTAGCTAGACTCGTATGATATAGGAGCCTCATGTATGTAGCTACGTAGAGACCAGACCTCCACTGACTTCAGGTCTTGTTGGGTCTCAATGTGACTTGAATCCACATCACAACTGTTAACCTTTGTAAGCCGACCACCTGCCTAATATGACCACTGTTGATGTAGTCATTTGGATTTTATTTCAGACTCACTATGCCAAAATTTAGACGCTTGAGGAGTTTAAACATTCTACTTCTGTTTTCCTTGCAGAGATCCAACTTTAGACAGTTTTCTCCTGTCTTCCCTCTGGCTGGACTGGGAGTTGTGCCTGACCCAAACGTGTACCGTGTGGCGGTTGGAGTCACAGAGGTGGTGTGTGCAGTCCTGCTGTATCTTGGGGAGAAGCGTGTCAGCTACATGGTGTCGTGGGTCATCGTGGGCCTCATGGTTGGAGCACTGTACACACACTATGCCCTTCATCATCCCCTGCACATGATGACAGCTGCGACAGTGTGTTTGCTGCTAGCCGTAGTGAGGATTTTGGCAATGACGGATAAGAATAGCATCAAGGTCAAGATTGGCTGAGTGGCTCAGTTACCTCCTACATAACAGCAAAGTTTATATGATAACCCACTTTTGGTAGTAGAAGATATATTATATATATATCAACAGTTACCATTTTAGCATACTTCTGACATTTTACATGAGGTACAAAGTTATTCACTTTTAAGTCAGTATATACCACATGCCCATTCTGAAGACCATTCGCATTACAAGGTGAAAAGCACTCCAATTGGTGTATTGAAGTGTGTGGTAAATGTAGTGTTTGTGTTCGAATAAGGTGTGTCATAGAAATGTGTTGTGCTGTGCACTGATTCAAATGTCATTGGCAAGCTTGTCTGATGCCAGAGTAACCATGCCTGGAGGATGTCCCTCCAATCAGCCCTGGTCCCTCCCACTGTATCAATTGGCCACTGAGGGGTAGCTGACTTGCTTACTTGCTCTTCTGCGCTCACTGCCAGTGGTCTACTAACGGAAACAAGGACAGGAGGGGATAAGGAAGTGGAAAGTTTGAAGAGTCTTGTTCGGCTATGTTGCATCACCGGTAGATCTCGTGGAGTTCACTAGCCAAACAAAGGGGTTTTGTTCACCAAATGTTTCACAGCACCACTGAAGAAGGTGGCAGTCCACTGCCAAACTGTTTCGTGAACAACCCCCCCCCCCCCCCCCCTTGGCTAGTGAATTCTGCGAGATCTAGCAAGAAGTGGAGAGGTTGCTCCATCTTTGCAGATAGTTACGCAAGTGCATCCATGGCAACCCACCTGTGAGGTAGACTGCTTTGGGAAGAATCTCTGCTCAATGACCTGTAGAGACGCATGAAGTAAAGGATGTGCTTCAACATCGACTACCACCACAATCCATTGTATGTGGTGGTGGTGGTGACGTGTATGTACAAGAAAGCGGTGCTCAAATCTCAGGGCTATGCAGCATGTCCTTACCTTATCAAAGAATTGGTTTAGTTTGATTGTGTGGGGGGAGCCAATTACAAACTGTCTCGCATTCGTGCAGTCCACAACCAGTGCATCGCTCCCAGTGTCTGCCACTATGCTGTTGCTACGACGACCTCTCCCTCCCAGTTGGTCCTGTGACACGCGTACAGCACACATCATATACGTTATGGAGCAACTGCGCACACACACACAGTTCACCACTATCAAATAACATTACACTGACTAGACATTACATGTATGGATATACCATGTGCACGGATGCACGCACACGCACACACAGCTCACCACCATCACATAATATTAGGCTCGTTACATGTGTGTACAGTGACATACACCACACGCACACACACACACACACACACACACACACACACACACACACACACACACACACACACACACACACACACACACACACACACACACACACACACACACACACACACACACACACAACCTGACTTATATGCAAGCTGACCTGTTTAGTACCGATAACCAAAACTGGAACGTTCTCTCCAGCAAACTGTTCCGGGTCAAAATCCCCATCGCCGGTGCTGAAGTACACACAAGTGGCATGTGATGCAACCAATGAACAGTAAGTTACCACATGTTAACCAACAAACTGGCTGGAAGAAACAACGAGGGAGGCTAGTCCAGCTAGCTAGAACCTCTCCCAGGGCGGAAAGGATGATCTGGCACACTGGACTAGGAGAAGCAAGCTTGCAAATCACTTCGGTGCTCCCAGAAAGTACAAACTTCTCTCAATCAATCTGTTGCACTAGCTCGAACACTGAAACAGAAACGGAGACACCTTGGCAACCTATGGCTGTCCTCGTTCACTGATGAAGGCAGCCGTAAGTTGCCGTAACATCTGAACCTCTGTTTCACTGTTATGGCTACAGCAACAGATTAATCGGGATGAGTCTACCCAGCCACTCAGGTCTACATCATAAAGTACAAACTTACTGTCGCTGCGAGGCTCCCCCGCCGGTAGAGGAGGAAGACTTCTTCCCATGGGCCAAGACCTCAGGCAGCCACACATTTCGCAGGTTCTCATACGACTTTCTATTTGTAGAGTCATGCACTAGTATAATACCTGTATGGCACACATAGAGAACAAAGTACATGAAGAAATAGTAAGATACACACATAATTACGCATATAAATAATGTATGCTGAGAGGTATGCCTATTTCGGTCCCAATTCTTAGACAGAAATCGTAGAGTATGGAATAAGCAGAAATAATCGTTGGAGGACAAAATTTCACTAAATGGTGTTTTTATACATGCACACAGAAATACACAGTGGCTTACAATAACAACATACACACATAGTGTGTGCGTGCACAAACTATACCATGAATCTGATTGTAAAACACAGCCCTCCCATTCCTGTAGTTGGGAGAACCTCCGATATCCCAGAACTCCAGGAAGTAATCCTTCCCTTTGTAGTCATGTAGCTTCATCTCCACAGAGCATCCCGTGGTGGAGGAGACATTGTGGAGAGCCTGGCTGTGGCAGATGAGGTGCACCAGGCAAGTCTTGCCCACGCCTGGAGGTATATACACCAAAGGGAATTCAAGAGCATGAATTAAACGCACCACCATAAAACAAAATTATGACTTGTAAAATTGACTTGAACTATAGACCGTTTATGAGGCAGGGCACACATTGCGCGCAAACTTACCTGGGTCACCCACAACATATATTCGAACTTTTTTCGTCTCTTCTGCGGCCATCTTAAAGACACGTGACCTTAAAGATGGCCGAAAAATGGCGTCGTAAAGAGTGAATAGGACGCTGCAAACTTGAAACTTGCACGGACACTTTAGTATCTATGAAGTTTGGAAGACTACAGCCTTCATGAAATATGGTCGAACTGTTTGGAGGGCGTTGCTTCGCCAGATAGCAACGCACCGTAGCACCGCTGATGCAAGGTTGCTGGCTCACGAACGGCTGCAGATGTAGAGCTATAAATGTTGAAAATTGATTCATGTCACTCTTCTTTGCGTTGTAGATTTTCCACGGTAAGCCAGCAAGAAGTGGACAAGTTTGCAGCAGAGGCTGCTGAGTGGTGGAGAAATGATGGCCCAGCGCTGCCTCTTCATGCCATGAATGAGCTGAGAGTTCCACTTGTCCGCAATGCTCTTACAGGCTACAATCTGGAGGACACTGGACCGCTGCCAACATCCGATGTGTTTCCACTTGCAGGACGTACAATTGTGGATGTGGGGTGTGGTCCGGGAATATTCTGTGAGGTAATTAGGGAGACATACCCACACCTGGGCTGCTCTTTCTCTGTTAATAATTGTTGCATATTGGCATCAGTCATGTATACAATGTCAATGATGTGTGTATGTTATTGTACAGCCTCTGGCCCGTCTCGGAGCCACAGTGATTGGTCTAGAGCCTGCAGAACCCTCTGTTCAGGTTGCTAAGCAACATGCTGCAAGGGACCCCATCTTGCAGGACCGCCTCACCTATGAGTGTACAACATTGGAGGAGTATGTCGGACGAGCAGGCACTGAGCAGGTGGACTTGGTAGTGGCCTCGGAGGTGATCGAACACGTGGTCAATCCTCCACTCTTTGCTCACAATGTCTGCAAACTTGTCAAGGTACAGGAGGGGCTGTGTTTGGTGTGTGTGCGTGTGTGTGTGGTGTGTCTGTGTCTGTGTGTGTGGTGTGTCTGTGTCTGTGTGTCTGGTGTGTCTGTGTCTGTGTCTGGTGTGTGTGTGTGTGGTGTGTGTTTCTGTGTGTGTGTGTGTGTGTGTGTTTGGTGTGTGTGGTGTGTGTGTTTGGTGTGTGTGTTTGACGTGTGTGTGTATGTTGTAAAAACTCTGAAGCAACTACACAGTAATCACTGGTACTCACTCACTTGTCTTGCTCTTCTATCCGTCCCTTTAGCCAGGAGGGGGATGTTTGTTTACAACCATCAACAGGACACCACTGTCGTACCTTGTTGCCATAGTGATGGCTGAGTATGTGATGAATGTCATTACAAGAGGGACACATGACTGGCACAAGTTTGTCACACCACAGGAGGTGACAGATATGCTGACAGATGATGGGATGGCAGTGACATTTGTCAAGGGCATGTCATTCAACCCATTGACAAGAAAGTTTTCGTGGTCCTCTAGTGACAGTGTTAACTATGCGCTGTTTGCAGTAAAGCCTGACTAGTGTTGTGTCAGTGCAGTTCAGTGCAGTGTGTCTTCATTTTTACAACACTTTGATGCACATTACACCATTGGCACATTATGCATAAGTGGAGCATGGTTAAATTAATGCACTAAGATCGTGTTCTGGCACCTCTGCAACACCCGTGAGGAAAGAAATGCACCAATTTCAAGTGAGGATGCGATTCGATGTGTGATGATCTGTATCAGGATTCATGATGACTGTATGTGTTGCTCCAATATTGTGCATGTTGTCACATCAATGGTGACGAGATGCTATACCAGCCTTACACTGCAGGACTGGAAACCATAACAGTAATGTACACACACACCCCAGTCCCTTAATACAGTGACTCATCATACTGATATACTGTACATGCACACTCCAGTCCCTTAATTAATACAGTGACTCATCATACTGATATACTGTACATGCACACTCCAGTCCCTTAATTAATACAGTGACTCATCATACTGATATACTGTACATGCACACTCCAGTCCCTTAATACAGTGACTCATCATACTGATATACTGTACATGCACACTCCAGTCCCTTAATACAGTGACTCATCATACTGATATACTGTACATGCACACTCCAGTCCCTTAATTAATACAGTGACTCATCATACTGATATACTGTACATACACACCCCAGTCCCTTAATACAGTGACTCATCATACTGATATACTGTACATGCACACTCCAGTCCCTTAATACAGTGACTCATCATACTGATATACTGTACATGCACACTCCAGTCCCTTAATACAGTGACTCATCATACTGATATACTGTACATGCACACTCCAGTCCCTTAATTAATACAGTGACTCATCATACTGATATACTGTACATACACACCCCAGTCCCTTAATACAGTGACTCATCATACTGATATACTGTACATGCACACTCCAGTCCCTTAATTAATACAGTGACTCATCATACTGATATACTGTACATGCACACTCCAGTCCCTTAATTAATACAGTGACTCATCATACTGATATACTGTACATGCACACTCCAGTCCCTTAATTAATACAGTGACTCATCATACTGATTACTGTACATGCACATAAATACGATTGTTAAGTCACCCTATCCCTGAACTCCCCCACATGCATCTCATGTCCAACTCTGTGGCTCAATGAATAAGTTAGCGGATGAGAAGAGACCAACTTGGTGCAAGGAGGCATCGTCATCACTGAGGACACGCCGGGGATAGTTGCACCTCAGCACATAATCCCCACAGCTTCCAGAGGGCCTGCAGGATAAGAAAGACTGCGTATCACACACACACACACACACACACGCACACACACACACACACACACACACACACACACACACACACACACACACACACACGATGACTTGTGTGCATATTGCATCATACCCCCCCAGCTACTGTCCACCTGAAGGAGCGTGTGTGGGTGAAATGACGCTCTACTCTCTAACCTCAGCTTATTGAGTTGCTCCTTGAGTGTGCCAATGGTCTCAGTGCTCTGTAGCTTTAGCACATACGTCTGGAGCAATTGAGTGTGTGGAGAGGGACAATGGCAACTCAATTCTGGTGCTACATGGCAGAAAGTGTGTGTGTGTATCTGTGTTGTGTTGTGTGTGTGTGTCTGTGTGTGTGTGTGTGTGTGTGTGTGTGTGTGTGTGTGTGTGTGTGTGTGTGTGTGTGTGTGTGTGTGTGTGTGTGTGTGTGTGTGTGTGTGTGTGTGTGTGTACCGTGTCTCCCTTCTCCGACTTTATCCTTAGTGTGCACATGTCTTCACATGAGGTGGAAGGGGTCCCGCCCTCTCCTTCTCTAGATGCAGTTGTAATAGTCGAGGCTGTTGGAGGCTCAGGGCCTACAATCACCTTCCCATGAGCATCAGTTGTGGACAACTGTGTAAGCCAAGGAGATGGTAAAGGGATGAGCACACTGCCTCTGCACAGCTCCATATGCACACAAATATGTATGTACATATGTACAGTGGAACCTCTCTATAGATGATGGCCCTTACTTTCATTTGCTTCTCAATGTCGGAACGGATGTTGATGAGTCTGCCATTTTTCAGCACATTGGCAGGAAGGCGTTTCAAGAAAGTGTCCAGAGAAACTGGCTTCTCTGCACACGGGAGAACATCAATAGTACAGTAGACACACCACAGTGACAACACCTGTCAATCAGTACTTGCACATACGTATGTACACACATACGTACATACATACACACCATGCAGACATTGAACTCTGCCTTACCTGGAAGTTGACTAGTTGTATCTGATGTTCTGCTTTGCTTTTCAAGGAAGTTGTCACCATGGCACCGATCTCCACGGTGCAGGGGGTGATGCACATGGGGTCCTTGGGGGAGAAGTCTTGACGGACAGCACTGACCTCCCAACCGTTGCCCACCACCATGGAAGACTGATACAGAACTTGGCAGGTACATCTTGTCTCTCATGTCATTCAACTGAAGAACAGAGACGGGCATATGATGTCACACTGCATTTGTGCAGCTCAACTCAACACAGAGACATGTGTACAGTGGAACCTTTCTATTGAGGACACCATTGGGACCCAGCTGGCTGTCCTGTATACAGTGGAACCTTTCTATTGAGGACACCATTGGGACCCAGCTGGCTGTCCGGTATACAGTGGAACCTCTCTATAGAGGACACCATTGGGACCCAGCTGGCTGTCCTGTATACAGTGGAACCTCTCTATAGTGGACACCATTGGCACCCAGCTGGCTGTCCTGTATACAGTGGGAACCTCTCTATAGAGGACACCATTGGGACCCAGCTGGCTGTCCTGTATAGAGAGGTGTCCCTAATTCACAGGTACGTAGATGTGTACACAGGTCTACTATGTGGTTGGGCTGCAGACAGCTTCCTATTAGAGATGTGTCCCTATGTGATTCAGAGTGTCATTCAAAGCGAGATCCATTGTACGGACAACCCCTCATGACCAGCTTCACAAGCTTCTCTAACCTGAAATGGGATCCCTTCGGGGTACCGGTGCTTCAGCTCGCTGGGGAAGTACCCATCCTGTAGGTCGATGACAAACTGCTGAGTCAGCGGGTCAGAGTATGGCCGGAAAGGTCCACTGTGCATAGCAAGCCCATTCTGGTAGAGGGTTAGTGGAATTGGGTCCATGGGCTGTCGGGAGGGGAAGATAGCACTCAGGAACGCATACATAAGTATGTATGTATGTACATACACAAGTACTGTATGTACACATGTACATACAAACCACAACATACAGTCTTGTACCTACATGGTTATGTACAAATTTTAAATGCACTTTACACACACACACACACACACACACACACACACACACACACACACACACACACACACACACACACACACACACACACACACACACACACACACACACACACACACACACACACACACACACACACACACACACACACACACACACACACACACACACACACACACACACACACACACACACACACACACACACACACACACACACACACACACACACACACACACACACACACACACACACACACACACACACACACACACACACACACACACACACACACACTGCATTACCTGTAGCCTAGCAGACAGACCACTCCTAGCCACTTCACACTGTCCTTCGCCTGCCAACACATTCAGTTCCTACAAACAGACACACCAAAGACGGACGGATGGAAGAGATCCAAACAACCTTAACACGTGCACTGAAGCTGCTGCAGATTGAGCAGATAAACCACATGCATATATTGCAGTACCACAGAATAGGGCTACACATACGTATATTGCAGAGGTAAGATACAGTGGAACCTCTCTATAAAGGACCCTCTGAATATAGGACACATCTCTAATGAGGACACTGTCTGCAGTCCCAACCACATAGAGCTGTGTACAAATTTACCTCTGAATTGGAGACACCTCTTTATCTATACAGGACAGCCAACTGGGTCCCAATGGTGTCCTCTATAGAGAGGTTCCATTGTACACAGGACAGCTAGCTGGGTCCCAATGGTGTCCTCTATAGAGAGGTTCCATTGTACACAGGACAGCTAGCTTGGCCAATGGCGTCCTTTATAGAGAGTTTCCACTGTATACAGGACAGCCAGCTGGGTCCCAATGGTGTCCTCTATAGAGAGGTTCCACTGTATGTGATTTAATAAAGGATCATATGTATGCATGTACATATGTACCTTTATATTCTTAACAATGGTATCAAACTTTACAGTGGATGAGGCTGTGGGGTTCCCTGTTACAGACGTCGCTGGGTTCCACATTGCTACCGTCACTTGCCCGGGGCACCTGTCCCCAGGCTCCCTCCCATCCACGTCCTCCTCCTTACCCACCCACATCATTCCATAGTCATTGAGAAACTCCTGTATGCACAGAGTAATCATATGTGACAAAGAGCAGTGAAGCAGTGGAGAGGAAAGTTCTGTTTGAACATATACAGTTACGTACATACATACGTACATTGCTACACAGAGTCTGGCTGCTAGACTTAACTTCTCATTAGTAGCTGTGCAGTGATGAGAAGTTGGGTCTGGTTGGTGTGGTGGCCACACTATATATACCACACATGTACGTAGAAACATCCGTAGGGGGTGACCCATCTTGGAAAATACTGTCCCCATCCCCTTCCCGCCCCTCTTACCTCCATTTCAGAAATCTGCTTCTGATACTCCAGGCATCTTTGTTTCAACTCTCTTACATCCACCTCCCCTTCGCCCTCCCGACTGCCTATTGACAAGATGGCTACTTGCTTTTCCAAATGTGCAATTTCTGCGTCTTTCTCAATGACTTCACGCTTGGCAGCCAGCAACTCCCTCTCCACCATTGCCAGCCTCCCCGCCATCGAGCTCACAAGGTCAGCATCGCTCGCACCAGCCCTTGCTAACGGGAGACATGACACAGACAAACCACACCATCAACTTTCAGTGTTGTTACAGAGTGTGAAACACGAATGGTAAAGGGTTCTTCTGTACCAGCTAGAAACAGGATAAAAAACTATCTCGCCCTTAAAAAGACCAGAGCATTCTGGTCGAATCATCGCCAGGGTTTTCGGCCCATTTTCCAGCTGGTACAGAAGAGCCTTTTACCGTTCATGCAACAGCCATCTGAGAACCCCCGCTTCAGTGTGACACACGCTGGCAAATGTGGTCATATGTCGGCACAACAATGAGCCTCTACAGCATCGTATTGTATTTGTATATCATAAGTTCTTAGTTGGAAGAAGAAATGGTTAGCAGTAGTTGGTGTGCAGAAAATGCGTATGCACAAAGTTGAAGGTAAGATAAGGTACATAAGAAAGGCAAGATTGAGACAAAGGGTAAGCTGCTTGTACTAGGTACGTCGATCCATGCTCAGGTTATTGTGCTCTTGTGTTGGGTGCACGAGCAGTGAGTGGGACAGGAAAGCCGGCTAGTCCTTCTTCGTCAGTGAATACGTCTCCAATACACTTTGGGTTCAGCTATATATATGTATATTAAAATGGAAGCCTAGGTCTCTTGTTCGACTCACTCTTTTGCTGAAAGTTAGTGGATCCAGGCGGTCTAGGTGTCCTCCTCAGGCTCGGCAAGCTACCTCCGCCGCCTCCCCGACACCTCCTCAGCTCATCCACGACCGCTGAACGGGTAGAGAAGTCCAGTGCGCTTGGATCTCGGGCTTCGTCCACGTCAAAGTTCGCTAAGGAAGAACCAGAACGAACCTCTCTCGATACCCTGCGTACAGGCGGTAAAGGAGTGCGCTTCTTTCCCTTTAAACTAGAAACAGCAGAACTCATGTCTCCAAATCCCGTAGGCTTTTCACATGCGGACTCTGCTGTCCACACATTGATATCGTATGTCGTTACTATGGTTACCGGTTGTTCAACAAAAGCCATGCATTATTGTGTCACTAGTACACTGACAAACGTACGTCACTAGTACACTGACAAACGTACGTCACTAGTACACTGACAAACATACGTCACTAGTACACTGACAAACGGGTAACGGTAGCTAGGTAGCAAACTAGAATGATGCAAGGAGTATTCATATAAATGACATGGTACACTGATAGTAGACTTAGACTAAGCTAGACTCGGAGAGAGCACGTTTCAGACTCTCCGCAATGAATGACAGATCTTCATCAGCAATATTATAGTACGTTGGTAGGTAGAATCCAGTCTGTCCCAGTCGTTCTGCATTTGGGAGAGTTGGCTCCTGCCCAAGCAGGTTAACTACACAAGGCTGAAGATGGAGAGGAAAGAAAAAGTCGCGAGTTTCAATTCCATCTTCAGCCATTTTGTGGCGCACAGATGTACGGATTTCTTTAGAGGCCACAATGACACCAAACACCCATGGTGCGTCAGGCCCAAATGGATTGCTGGGCATGAGCTCAAGACCTGGTGTGCCACCGAGCAGACTACGATACTGTGTTGCAATACGCTCCCTGTCTTGCATCACCTCAGGGATCTTTGAGACAGATGGCAGTGCAAAGGCAGCCTGCAAGCTAGACATTTTGTAGTTCCCTGAGAATTCCCAGTGCACAAAGTGATGACCAGGTGTGAAACCATGATTGACATGACTTTCTGCCCTTTTCTTTCCCCCTTCAACCGAGGATAGCACAAAACCTCCATCTCCAGCAGTTATTGCTTTATTGGCATACAAGCTTGCCGCAGCATAGTGGCCAAAGGTGCCAACATACTTTCCACTGCACTGTGTCCCAATTGCTTCAGCAATATCCTCAATAAAGACTACATTGTACTCTGTACAAAGATCCCTTAATCCCGATGAATCTGCGGGAACACCGTACGTGTGCGTGACTATAATTCCCTTTGTGTTCTTGGTCATGGCCTCCCGATACTGCTGCACAGATGGGTTGAGGGAGTTACCACCCTCGCAGTCCACAAACACAGGCTTAGCTCCGACATCCTTGACGGCAGTGGCCACAGCCATCATTGTCAGTGATGGTATCAACACTTCGTCACTCTCCCCAATCCCGGCATTCTTCAGTGCAAGCACGAGAGCAGAGTATCCGCTGTTGCAGCATTTAGCCCAGTGAGTTGAGTAGAAGGAGCGCAGCTGCGCTTCCAAATCTTTGACTCCTTGGGCTGCCGAAGAGATCTCTCCAGTCTCGATGGCCTTCACCACACTTTCTTTGGCCCCTGGAGCGATAAAGGGTCGGGAGACGGGAAATCGCCATCCCCGTTCCGGTTTGAGCGGCTCTCGGCCCGGAAGAGCTTCTAGTTGCTTATGGGAGAGGAGCGTCTGGCCATTCTGTTTGAGAGAGACGCCAGGAGTACCCATCCTGCCAGCTATCTGCAACATTATGTGAAATCCAGACGATCGCTCAGCTTAGATTACGCGTGCGTTCACTGCTCGTTACAACCAGCGCTGTTCAGGAGTTCAATAAATCCAAATCAGACGTTGCTTTTATAGCCTCACTCATTCCCAGAACTAAACTTGGTTTCCCCAAAACTTGAGCCTGCCCGGGCAGGCCCACAGATACATAGTGTGTATACAAGTTGAAGGGAATTTTGAAGGGGAATACCCTTCGCTCGGGCCTGCCCTTACACGCCTCGGTGCACATACACACACATGTACACATACGTCATGCATAATTAGAGAGCCACTTAGGAATTTGGTAACCATGGTGACTGAGTAGGAGGGCTAAGGCTCGATTAGGGGCACTGTAGAACTTTGTGAGATACTGATCAGCGTCTTCTGCCATTTCTGGATAGCCTCTGCCCTTTCCTTTGCCAAGGCACTTTGTCTTACCGAAAGGTAAGCTACCAGCAACTCGACAGTAGAAACCTTTCTCTTCGTCAAATCTGCAAAATAGACAGTGCACATGCCAAGATGTGACCTGTACAGGTCAGGTGACACATGTGACCAAAGAACTATATAGTCATGTGATGGTCATGTGATGGCCATGTGATGGTCATGTGATGTTACACTACTCTTTTTGCTTTGTGGTAGTGTGGTGTGTGAGACGTGTGTGTGTGTGTCTGTGTGTATGTGTCTAGCATGATTCCCATACCCACCTAATCATCTGGCCAAAGTCCACAATCGGTTGAAGATTAAGAAATGTTTGCAAACTGCTCAGAACCTTCACAGGGTTATCAACCAATGCTCTCCCATCAACAAGGTATACCTATATGTACAGTAACCATAAGCATAGCCGCTATATACCAAAGTAGCATGCACAACAAATACACCCATCATCTAAGCAAAGAACCTATGAATTGTGTGCATGACCTTTGACCCGCGCACCTGACCTTTGACCTGTGCACCTGACCTTTGACCCGTGCACATGCCCTTTGACCCGTGCACATGCCCTTTGCACCCTGTTGTAAGATACAGCTCACCTGTGAACCTTTGTAATACTGCAGCCAGGCCTTGAGGTGCTTTTCGTAGAGGCCTGGTTCCAGGCACTTGCTCCTAAGAGCAATCAGTTTGGGGTGACACCTGTCATCACAGTGAAGGACGTCCGTGAAGGAGGTGTTCATTGCAAACGGTTCATTGTGGGCGCGAGCATGCTAAGGAAGGAAAGAATGCCAAAATGAGTGTACAAGTACAAGGAAATGCACTCCAAATTCAGGACACCTTTCCAACAAGGACACTCACTGCCTGCAGTCCCAACCACATAGAGTTGTGCACAAATCTACCTCTGAATTAAGGACACTTCTCTATACAGGACAGCCAGTTGGGTCCCAATGGTGTCCACTATAGAGGTTCCACTGTATACAGGACAGCCAGTTGGGTCCCATTGGTGTCCTCTATAGAGAGGTCCCACTGTATACAGGACAGCCAGCTGGGTCCCAATGGTGCCCTCTATAGAGAGGCTCCACTGTATACAGGACAGCCAGTTGGGTCCCAATGATGTCCTCTATAGAGAGGCTCCACTGTATACAGGACAGCCAGCTGGGTCCCAATGGTGCCCTCTATAGAGAGGCTCCACTGTATACAGGACAGCCAGCTGGGTCCCACTGGTGTCCACTATAGAGAGGCTCCACTGTATACAGGACAGCCAGCTGGGTCCCAATGGTGCCCTCTATAGAGAGGCTCCACTGTATACAGGACAGCCAGCTGGGTCCCAATGATGTCCTCTATAGAGAGGCTCCACTGTATACAGGACAGCCAGCTGGGTCCCAATGGTGCCCTCTATAGAGAGGCTCCACTGTATACAGGACAGCCAGTTGGGTCCCATTGGTGTCCTCTATAGAGAGGTCCCACTGTATACAGGACAGCCAGCTGGGTCCCAATGGTGCCCTCTATAGAGAGGCTCCACTGTATACAGGACAGCCAGTTGGGTCCCATTGGTGTCCTCTATAGAGAGGCTCCACTGTATACAGGACAGCCAGTTGGGTCCCATTGGTGTCCTCTATAGAGAGGTCCCACTGTATACAGGACAGCCAACTGGGTCCCAATGGTGTCCTCTATAGAGAGGTTCCACTGTATACAGGACAGCCAGTTGGGTCCCAATGGTGCCCTCTATAGAGAGGTTCCACTGTATACAGGACAGCCAGTTGGGTCCCAATGGTGCCCTCTATAGAGAGGTCCCACTGTACATGCATGTATGTATGCCCACTAATGTACACCATAATACATAATTATAACACCCACATGGCTCGTACCTGGTACCATGAGTACGCCCTTCTAACAGGGTCATCCAAAATGGCCACTATCTTGGCTCCTGGGAGGAGTGCCGAGGCCCTTTTTGCAGCCAACTGGCTGTCAAAATACGTTGCACTTTTCTCAAACAGCAACGGAGTAGCCCCACCCACAGATTCAGGGTAAGGAAAGAGGTCCAAGTACCAGTCAATTCCCTTCTTGTACACGCTGCTACTGCTGAAGAACTGAACCTCCTCATAGTGCTCTGTGGCCACATTAGTTCTCACACCAGGGTGAGCCTGCAGAAAGAAGTGGAGTGCAGTGGAGCCGGTCTTCTGTGGCCCAACAATGAGGAGGGAGGGGAAACGAGAACAGTTCTTCTTCTCTGGCCAGATGTATCTGTGACAAATGGAAGATTTCTAAGTGGCTAGGTAGCATAATTTACTTTAGCCGATCACAAAGGGACAGATGTAGGAGTCAAATGTCAGATGCTTCGATTCCAATCAAGCTTAATTGGATTGGGGTCAAAATGTCTAATAATATTGGTCTCCTACGTACATCTGTCTCATTGTAATCAGCTAGAATTGTTTTGAGAGAATAGTAAAGATGTTCGTACCTGTGACGTTGGTATCGGCAGGGAGATGTCCAAACAGGTAACTTCTCCTCTGGGTACCACCGCAAGTAGAGCTCTGCTAACTGCCGAGGTCTCTCTTGGACCAACTCCAAATTTGTATATTTGGAGATGAACTGGAAAGCTTCCATAAACAGTGATAATGCTAACTGGTCACCTCCATAATTGTTGTAATGGGTCATAAAAATGGAAATGGGATTGAAAAGAATAGTCTGGAACAGTTCGCCTCCGTGTGCATTGGCCTGCAACTTAGAAAGGGGTAACTCGGAGAAAAATGTATGTTTAGTGAATATACCACAAGTCTGGCGGGGCAACACACACACACCGTCATACTCAAAACCACGACGAGCAAATGACGGTTGCAGTGCAGGGTACTCTTCCGTAGTTGTGACAGTGACGTTCCACACCTTCCTCCAGGCTTGGTACAGTGGAAGATGCACGGGGTACACTCCAGCGTGGAAGGGGGCAACAGAATAGCTGCCCAGCAGTTCTGACAGGCGATTTGTGTCAGCAAACTCTCTATTGTCCAGCATTTCCCGGGACAACTCTTCCAAACTCATGGAGTGGCATTTGACATGCCGAAACGTATGAGGAAACCACCAAAACTCATCTCTCTTCTCTACCAGCAGTTTATCACCTTCAATCTCCTCCTGTGTCCCTCTTCCAAAACCAGATCCCACAAAACCTAAGTTCAAATGAAAATTTTTAACGTATGTTCGTTTGACTGATTCCTGAAACTCCAGTACTCTTCCAATGTGTGCAGCTGTAGGTTGTCTTCCAGTTGGCGCATGAAAGGTGTCATCTATGTCAATCAAAATATATCGCATTAGTGGGTCAAATCTAATCAGTGATACAGGACTGAGACCCACTGCAATATCATAAAACAGTAATGGAAATGGGAATTTCCCAATGTCCATGTCAATTAGCACCTTCACCACGCCATCAGACACTCCCCTGTCATAGAGCATCAACGGCATTTCCTTGACGTCAGTGGAGCTCACCTCTACACATACAACAGGTACAAAGGTTGGATGAGATGATGACATAGCAGCCAAGCCACGCCCACTTTGTATTGCCGGAGGGAGAGACACTGACTTAGTCACAGCTAAAAAGGGCACAAGAGCATTAGGCAACACACGCGTGTTGACCATTCCACTGCCAGCCAATTTGTCTCCCTTCACAAAGCTGACTGTTGAAAGAGTTGCCAACACTGCTTCCAGCACACCACCGCTGTCCTGTGGTTCTGGGAACTGAAGCTGCGTCACTTCTGCCCCACCTGTAGCAACAACAACGACCGGAGTGCTTGTCTCTCGGGCATAATTAAAAATGACATTCAGATTTCCTGAAGGCATCACGATCAGAACTTCCCATCCAACGATGACAATTAGAGCATACTGCCCCTGAACACCTCTTGTAGTGGGTCTGTCCGATATATCATCACTGGATGGTCGGTACATCAATGGAGCAGTTGTTGACTGGGTATTGTATAAATCCGTCTTAATTCTCAGAAACCCACAAAGCCGCTGAACATGCCGATAACTGTTGGTTTTATGGACATAAACAATTAAAGCAGCTGGGAGTAAATGATGCGCGGGTTTTCGTGTCTTGGGTACTGCATGAGGATGCACTGTCATTCCACACACTTGCTGTGGTTTAGAACTTGAGAATTCCTGAGTCATTTCAAACTCTTGCTGGGTCATATGAAGCTCGTCCTTCCTTCTCGCATCAGTGTTGATGATACGAGGGAAGTGGCTGGGAAGGGAGTACTCCACATGACCTCTCTCTGCACTACTCCACAACCACAAGAGGATAAGTGATAATGACAGACCTAGAAGACTGGAAGCCACAGTACAAGTCCTCCTTCTCCTCTTGCCCCAAAGCATGGGCATTTCGCAGCATTAGCAGATTAATCACGTGACTAAGAAAATGGCTGCAAAGGGTGGACGAGGGGGGAGTTATTACCTCCAGCTTTCGCAGTGGCCCATTGTGTTTGATCGCGTCAGTACTGGAAGAGGAGGCGTGTTCTTCGATCCGTACAACAAGCACTTGTTATGTGTCCAGAATAACAGTACGGATGTCAGCGTGCAAGGTCTGGCTCCACAAGACAACTTTTTGCTAACCATACCATCCAAAGGCGGACCTGTGAAGTCTTTAAAATTCTCTGGAGGAAAAGAGAAAGTCCTTTCCATACAGAGGCGTAGCAATACTGTAGAGTTCGTGACAGTGTTCTCCTCCACACTCACTGAGCTGTCACTGCCACGAAAGCCCGGTAAATCCGAATCCGCCGAAATCCTCGACTTTTTCTGGGTCTTGCAGAACGAGATGATTGTCATAGTTCGCAAAGGCGGCGTGGATTCCTACAGCTTTGACATCAAGAAGAAGGACTTCAAGTTGTCAAAGAGCCTGCCCGTCAACATTGGATGGTGCCTCTTTTCCCACCAAGACGAGATCCTGCTGATCAGAGCAAAGGATAGCAACTTGTTCCAAATGTTTAACTTCAGGCGCACATCGGGACCACCTTTGCAGCGAATAGCCAAGTTTGAAGTGGAGATACCAACGCAGTCCAATGCTGCTCGTTCGCTGCTCATGGCCTGTGATGTGGTGATGATGAAGCTGTATGGTGTTGTCTATGTTGCCGTCCGGAACACAGTCCAAAGTAGAGCTACTGAGATCGTTCTATACCAGCCAGCTCCAGATGGGTCTGCCAAACCCGCGCATTGCCTATCTGTTGCCTTTAGCCCTCCGATAACAATGTCGGTTGTGGATAATCTGGTGATTGTTCACCACCAGGTGTCAAAAACGTCAATGGTGTATGACATTGGGTTGGAGAAGGCAGGACAAGGAGGGCCGATGCAGCATAAACCTCTTCTCTGTCCTCTCCCAATTGCACCATGCTTTGTTCCACCGACTCAGAGTCGATCTGGAGGGAGGTCACCCGTCGCCCAGCAACAGCAGGGTAAGCCCCAACCACCCACACCAGTAGACCTTTATGCAGTATCTTGGCTCATTTTTCAGCCAGACACTGTCATTGACATCCAATTAGGCCTAATTTGGCAGTTGAAGCTGAACTTGGAAGCAGTGAAGGCCATGATGATTGACAAACTGATGCTCACTCGTTTTCTCCTTAATCGACGCGAAGGACAAAAGCCTCTGTTGAGTATCTGTCGTGAGGGGCTGGAAAGTGACACCCAGCTTCCCTTTGAAGTTCTCTCTGCCATCTTCAACATCATCTGCATGGAATCTCACAGCAGTCTTGCAGAGGGGGCAGTCGACATGTCACGCCAAATGCGGCAATTTTCCATCACTCCAAGCGATCTTTATTATGATGTATTTATACCATACTATCATGAACACAGCAAGGAGGGGTCCATGAAAGTCCTCATCACTGCTCTGAGTGAGTTTATTCGAGCACTACACAAGAATGGTATCAAAGCCAACAACTACATCTACGAGTTGCTAATCAGTTTACTGATAGAAACAAAGAACTTCTATCAGCTTCAGCAGTTCATTCAGTATCGTGTTGTCGAGGACTCGCCAGATGTGGCATGCCTTCTGGTATCCAAGGAGCTGGTGTACCCTCCTGCTGCTCAACTGGCCCTGGATATGTACCGACGTCAGCCAAACACTGAGAACGACATCATCGACATCATGTTTTCAAAGGGGGAGATTATTCAAGCACTTCGACTTGTACGCAGCCTTGGCCGTGAGAACACTGTTTCTGCGAGACAGTTTCTGGAAGCTGCTGCAAATGAGGGAGACAAAATGCTGTTCTATACAGTGTACAAGTTTTTTGAGGAGCGCAATATTCGCTTGAGAAATCAGCCATTCTTTCCCGTTGATGAGCAATGCCAGCCCTTTGAGGACCTCTATAAGGAGTGGTTTCCAGACAGTTAGCTTGTTTATTGTACCTTGTGTTCTCAGGACTTTAAGGCGTTTATAATCAACAATGGGACTGTATTATGTTTTAGATGTTGTTGCCAGAGCGCATGAGTAATTGAACGTTTTTTTACTCAATTATGCCTTCCTATGTTCTCGGCGCCATGTTTTTGTGGTTAGTAATGACACGCCCACTTCCGGATTTTGATGAGGTGCTACTGTAGCGACCGCAGGAGTGAAAAGACTCACTTTTGTCTGTCTGCGTGTCGAGAAGGGGCCTACTGTCGAGAAACGAAGGCGGATCAAGTGTTATAGGTATGTTAAACCCCTTTCTAGAAACGTGTAGAACCCAAATATACCATCATGTCATCTTCGAATAAAATATTCTGAGCTAAGAATATTCAAGAGCGACTAAGTGGCCTTCCGACCCGTCAATGACATTCACGATGTGCACTGGGTTGGCCGAGACGTTTAGCTCACGCGGCTGTAATTAATCGGTAGAGGGGTATATATTATATCTCAAAGCGTGTATATATAGAGAGGTTAACAATGGTTTGTATGTAGCTTGTGGTTCGCATTATATTACTGTTTCAATTTATACTTTCAGCTATGGCAGCGGATGACCTGCAAACACTGAACGTTTTTACTGGCCTAGACGACGAAGCAGTGGCCCGCAAGAGAGTAAAGGAACCAGGGTCCCTTGAACAAACAGAAGCGGACAAGCAAATTGTTCAGCAGCTCGTGTCTCACATACTAAACAGTGGAAATGCTGCGACAGAGCCACCAACTGCAGGATTGATCAGTGGAGCCCCCAGTGCCTCAATGGTGCCCGCAAGTGGTTTGGATATTGGAGCACTCATCAGTCTTGCCCCAGGCAATGTCATGGCGGTGCCCGTCCCACCTTCAGGCACCTTCTTCCAGTACCAGCAGGGTTTGACGCCTCTTGCAACCGCCCAACAGGCCTCAGGGGTATCTCCTCCCAAGGCTGCCTCTGTTGTGGGGCCAGCAGCTACTCTTAGCACAGATACAAAGGTCACCATGGCAACCAGACCAGTACCCCAGGTCCAGTCACCCCAGCTGGCTAGCCCGAACAAGACGGCCGCTCACCACTTGCTCAACACTGTCCCAGGTCAGGTTTTGCTCGGAAATGGAGGCAATTCCCAGACCAATATGGTTCTAACTGGCGGAGGACAGCACCAGCAAACGCCGATAGTTCTCACCTCACAGACTCAAGTCATTCGCACTGCCAATGGCCAGACAGCCATCTTGCTCAATGCACCTACAGCATCTCCGCAGGGCATTGCTCAGATGCCTGGCCCGGGTGCTTTGGGAGGTACTGTTCAGATACAGTCGCTCTCTACTGGGGCTCTTCCAGGCAATCCAGTGCAGGCCAACCTTGGCAACGTCATCACCATTCCCCTTAGCTCCCTGGCCTCAACACTGAAGCTGTCAGGGATCCCATTTCAGCCAGTTGTGCAGCTTCCTAAAGCCGGTGGTAATGAGGTCGGCATTGCAGACAATACTGCCCTACCACTGCTGGGACAGGCTGACCCACCAGGAGTGCGTGGGGACATCAGTAAGGATGAAAATGAAGGCGTTCAGGACAAGAACGTCAGAGACCAGCAGCAGACCCATTCCCTGATGGAGATGCTGCAGGATGAGTCACAGCTACAGGGAATCATTGCTCCTCTGAGGTCAAAGGATGCTGCTGGTTCTTTGGTTCCCCGTGTTACAGCAACCATTCCCCCCGTTTCGTCTGCTTCTGTGAGTAATGTTGTATTCACAACCACCACACCTCAACCCACCATCTTGAGCCCATCGACGCAGATGGAGGTGGGTGGGAAAGCAAGTCACAGGGCCTTTGCTGCTTCGAGGAAGAGACCTCTAGTAGAGGTGGAAGACACGATGGATTCAGATATTGAGGCTTTTGTGAACCGCTTCAAACAGCACCGAGCTAAGCTGAACTACACCCAGATTGATGTTGGTCGGCAACTGGCTGAGAAATATGGGCATGGCCTGAGTCAAACCACCATCTGCAGATTTGAATCATCTATGTTGAGCCCGCAGAACATGCGTAAAATCATGGAGTGGCTGGAGAAATGGATGGCTGAAGCCACATGCAAGTATGTCAGTGTGGAGGCTAATGCAAGCAAGAAGAGCAGAAAGCGAAGGACCACACTGAACCCCACAATAAAAGCCAGTCTGGAGGAGCATTTCATGAAGCAACCTAAACCTGGCTCACAGGAGCTAAGCACCGTGGCAGATAAGCTGGGATTAGAGTATGAAGTTGTGCGTGTGTGGTTCTGCAACAGACGACAGAAGATCAGAAGGGAGTCTTCTAACCTTCACGAATCATCTTCCGAGCTAGTGGCAGACTCAAAACAAGAAAATGCTGCCGAGTAGTCCACCATACATCAATATAATATGATGTCCTCATTTCATACTCCATATTATAAGTGTGTTCTGTTCTCACTCAGCCATGCACCATCTTATGGTTAATTCACCCACACTGTAGTCTACACTAACTTTATTACAAGTTTTTAATCCATCCTTTGCTTTACATGTGAGAATTGCTCACTAGCATTGTTCATTGAATTGTTAGCTACTTCCGCCATGCTTCCGTTTTGTCAGTAAACAGCTGCACTTCCGCTTAGCGCAACGCCAAATGCGCATGCGCATTAGCACGTTTTGTTCCCTTGAACAGCTACAAGATGGTAGGTGGTCAGCGTGGAAGAAGTATCCAAACGTATCAAATGCGCAATTGTTTGAAGCGATGCCAGTCACTTTGCTTCTGTGTCGGCATACTTTTATTTTGTAGGTCAGGGGTCCGCGAAAGCACCTGAAGCGGCTAAATGCCCCTAAACATTGGATGCTGGACAAGCTTAGCGGACGATATGTAAGCGCATCACGATGGTGTTGCTGCAGTTCTTATTTACTTGCGATTCGCTTGCGTTTGTGTGGTGCAGGCACCCCGTCCGAGCCCCGGTCCCCACAAGCTGCGAGAGTGCCTCCCGCTCATCATTTTCCTGCGAAACAGGTTAAAATACGCATTGAACGGCAAGGAGGTAACCAAGATACTAGCTCAACGGTTGGTGAAGGTGGACGGGAAGGTCAGGACCGACGCGTGTTATCCCGCAGGATTCATGGGTGAGACGTTTGAAATAGGCAGTTGACGAGTGGTCTATCTGTATGTCTGTCTGTATGCATATTTGACGGTCTTGCGAGCTGACCTCCGTCCCTGCTTTGATGAAATGCAGAAGGCTTAATGTTTGAGCCGTACTGGCTGTGATCACTGTAGGAAGAGGCTGAGCAGTGGAGAGCGCGGAGGGTGTATGCATGTGTTTGTGATTGAGCATGTGCATCTGTGTCTGGAATGATTGGCTCTTTGTCATTGTCACTTGCAGATGTCATCCAGATTGACAAGACGGCAGAGTACTTCCGCCTTCTGTACGATGTCAAGGGCCGCTTCACCATCCACAGGATCACTTCTGAAGAGGCCAAGGTGGGGGTAGTGCACACTGTGTGAAGGGTTTGCAAAAGGACACACACCATGTATGCATTGTGCGGGGGTTCTTTGCTGGAGAATATGCTTGCAATTGTCTCTTCAGTAAGGTGTGCTTTATAACAAGTTGATGGTTGGATAGATTGAACTTACTATCTGCCGTTTACTCCTCTCTGCCTCCAACCTGGTAATGAGCATGTCACTCCCTCCCCTCCCCCCCTCCCTCCCCTCCCATTTTGACAGTTCAAGTTAGGCAAGGTTAAACGCGTCCAGGTGGGCCCAAAAGGAGTTCCTTTCTGCGTCACTCACGATGGCCGCACCATCCGGTACCCTGATCCTCTCATCAAAGTGAACGATACCGTCAAGATAAAGATTGACACAGGAAGTATCACTGATTTCACAAAGTTTGAGACAGGGAATGTAGCCATGGTGACAGGTGGACGTAACTTGGGTCGTGTAGGAGTGATTATGACCAAGGAAAGACATCCTGGGTCCCACGACATTGTTCAATTGAAAGACGCCACTGGGAACACCTTTGCTACGCGTTTGGGGAACGTGTTTGTGATTGGAAAGGGACCCAAACCGGTAGTGTCGCTACCAAAAGGAAAGGGAGTTAGGCTGACCATTGCGGAAGAGAGGGACCGTCGCTTAGCAAGGCAGGGTGTGGCATGAACTGAGTGCGAATCTCCCTGTTGGAACACAATGTGGTATACTATTAATTCTTGTTGGTACAAAATTAATGCAGTATAAAATTATTGGGTAGCTAATCGCGACTCTTCGCGAAGCATGAAGCCATGTGAATGATCCTGCCCAGGTCTTGACGTCATTTCCGTCCGTTTTGTCGATTTTTAGGGCGGAGCTGCTTGGCTGTCGTGCGTTTGTGCATAGGTCTATCGCCCCTGTGGCAGCTTTGAGCATGATTGTCGCTAAATTAGCGTTCGTCTGTTATTTCGCTGGACTGGTCGGTGCAGTTGGTGGAGAGGGCAGCGGTAAGCGAAGCACGACGCGCTGTGTGCTGTAATTTAGCGCAATATACACACACACGATGTGATCCGGGCTATTGTATCACTCTGTAACCTGTGTTTTTAACATGAACGCCCCAGGGGGCGAATCATATCGCGCTATCGCGGTCACTGATAGGGTTACATCAGCCTTGTAGCTTAGTCCAACACTGTGCCTTCGTTAATACTATCGTTGTGCGATGATCCGCGCTGAATCGCTGACTGTGCAAGCGGCCAAGCAGACAGACTAATGAGGATACACTGCATAATTGGCAGGGCAGTGTGTTCTGCAGTGGCGATGCGTGTGCCTGATGACTGTGCATGTGTGCTGTGTTCCCTGGTATTTCTGATGGCTCCACTATCTGTCTAGCAGCTGCATGCAACTATCTGATTGGCTGACCTCATCCCATGTTTTACACCTAGTGAGATCCCTTGAAGTGATTGTAAATCAACCAGTATGCAGCTTCTTTTTCCAGGCCATTGGAAAGCAGTTTTCCAGTGCTCTATACTGAATTCTCACTAATAATTTTCTCCTGTACTTCTTGGTAGCTGTCTGTATAGGAGAATCCCCACGGTACATTATAGCAAACTTGGAACCCATACGAAACTTCCCTTGCACATGTCACCAGCATGCATGAATTGCTGTGTTTGCATTGGCAGAACGTGTGTATATAGGAAGGTTGTGTTCTAGGGTTAACCAAGGTTAGTGGACCACCATTAGCATATCAGACACAACCATTCAACTATTGTGGGGTGTTGAGTGGTTTCTGTAAGGGGATGGTCGGGCCAGCCACTAATCGATGGCTAAAGTGCTTCTTGTTATTCACCGGAAGACACTATTGTAAACAAACATTACCTCTGTGATTGGTAGTTAGGTGTTTGCTATTCTGATTATGTATGTTTACAGTCATTTTACTGTTTTAAGTCTCATTCACACACATCAATCACTCACATGTGATTATATTGTATTGCAGCAGTGGAGTTTCATGTATAATATATGTATGCATGCCATTGGAATTCCTGAGGCTCCGCCCTGACAATACTATACTCACGAGAGTGAGTGAGTGCAGTGTGTGATGTGGAAAGGGGACAAGAAACCCTTGAACAACTGTCTTGTGCACTCATGAATGTGCTGCGTCTGTAGTGGTGTCAGAGAGACTCCATTAGAATGGCATTGGACAGTACCTTTACGAGTAGAGATTCCATGTAAGGAGGGTGATGGGGTAATCCCTACTCAAAGGAGGTTGATGTGAACATGAAGTAAGTTGTGCTGTGAATTACACTGAAGACCTTTAGCACACAGTACCCAAATTAATGGTAGATACTTATATATTATTTTATTTACAGATTGCTACTGTAAGTAAAAATTATAATAGCATATGTACAGTAAAAAATTGTGTGATAATAATTTTGAACGCTTACTTGGTAATATCAATTTGCAGCTAGCAACTGGAAATAACTCACTTTCACTTCTGAGGACTGCAGGGAAGTACAACACGAGATGGACTGCATAAGGTCAAGTGAAAGGCTTTTCCTAAAATTTGGAAGAAGTGGATTACATCTCTATGTTGTATCCCTATGCCGGGGTAGCTTGATATATAAACTGTCTCTGTGGCTAAATGTCTTCAGTTTAACGACACCTCCAATTTGCCTGCCTCCTGCCCCCTTGGCTACGGCCCTTGACCAGGCTACATACATCAAAGTGCATGTTCATCAAGCAGGATATACAGAAGCCTTCCTAATGTGAATGGCTCATAAAATATGCATTGTAAAACAAGGTGTTAGCAGTACTGTAGTATTTTGTTACAGATCAGTTCTGTTTGCATGGTTGTGGGTGTCCCAGTGTGTGGGCCGGTGGGTTTGCCTGTTATGGAATACCTGAGCTTCCATGTCGTGTACACACACAGTGCTAGTTGTTCGTGTGTAGCCAGACCAATTCCTCCCCTCCACTTCTCTTATATAGTGGTAGTGGGACCTCTCTATAGCGGACACCACGGGACCTGCTGTATATGTACAGTACCTCTGTCCTGTATAGAGAGGTGGCCCTAATTCACAGGTAGATTTAGGATGCACAGTTCTCTGGTACCAGCTTGAAGGTGGATGAAAATTCTGCCGACAGTTCCACCATGATGCTGCGGTCTTCTTCAGGGCAAGGGCAGAAGTAGACTTGTATACACAAACGGTGAAGGATTCTTCTGTGCCAACTACTAACAGGCTGAAAACCTGTTGAATTTGCAGAAATTGCCAGTGTGGTACACAGTCCTATATGATTTTATATTATGCAGTTGAAGCAGACAGGTCATGTCTTTTACAGGAAGCTGTCCTGTGTTCAGGGTGTTCTGTTGGTAGAGGGAGATAGAGGCTTCACTGTAAGCTACACGAATATTTTAATCAGAGGCATTTCTTCCCTCAGGCGCCAACTCGACATGTGCCAGTCTCACCAACCTTGCCATGCGAGCGCAGTCCTGGAGCCATCTGGGAATAGCTGAAGTGTGCAACACTACGGATGGCTGTCTGGGCATACAGTGCATTCAGCAGGTGTCCCAAGGGCAACAGACATATAGCAAGTTTGTGCTCCTGCCTTGTCAACGACCTCGTGCAATTCACGTTATTTCAGTGTACAATGACCAGGTGTTACTGGACGATGTGATCAACCAGTCAAAAGTGTTTGACTACAGAGTTCCACTATATGGATTTACTGTCCGAATCAATGTGACCTTTGAGGACATGGATGACTCAGTTCGTATTGGAGTGAGTGGTTGACTTTAATAAACTTGCGGCTTTTTGAGTGAATATGTATAAATGAACTGAAAGTGATGTAACGCACAATAAGTGATGATATCTTCCCTCCTTCCCCCTTCTTCCCTCCTTGCCCCTCCTTCCCTCCATTCCCTCCTTCTCTCTGCCTCTCTCCCTCCATCCCTCTCCTTCTCTCTGCCTCCCTCCCTCCCCCCCATCCCTCTCCTTCTCTCTGCTTCCCCTCTCTCTCCTCCTCCCTCTCCCTTACTCCCTCTGTCCTACTGATTCTTCTCCAACCCCATTCATCCTGTGTCTAGTCAGAGGCTATGTTTTTCGGTAATGCATTTCCTATACTCCCACTCAGTGTGATTCCAATAGATGATGATCTCTGCAATGGCAGCAAGGTGGTCACGCCCACAACTCCTCCCCCACCCACCCTGCCTACCAGCCCTACTCAACCGAAAACGACATGTCAGGCTGCAAATTTGCTAGCCTCGGAAGTCCCAACGCGAGTACAATTGCCCATTTTTGATGCAACAGAGGCTTGTGCCAGTTTTCCTAACTGTAGTGGTGTACACTGTTCTGCCGTGTACCAGTACAACAATTACAGTGGCAAACTTTATTTTCTTCCGTGTGAGACCCCGCCCGCTGTGAGGTTGGTCTTGGATGACAACAGCGGGGCTGTCCACATTGACCGACTCATTAACAAGAACACCACAATACCATTCGTCGTCCACGGGCTCTCGGTGGATGTCGTTGTAACGTTGATCCACCAGGCGGATGACTCCCTGCTCTTTGCTGTGTGTAGACTGCATGTAGTGGGCAGATGCGTGTATGTGCTGTAATAATGTGTGCATGTGTGGGGTGGCATTTCTGTGATCCGAGGCAGCAGAATGCATGCACCAATGATGCTGAACACCCCTAGCCCTAGTGTGTAACATGCTAGACCACTCTTGTGGTGTGCAGCATGCAGTATGTGTGAGGGGTGGGCATGGGGGTGGGGGTGGGGTTGTAGTGTCATCATCATGGGTGTAGATACGGAAGCAATGCTTTATTTGCTGCTTTTTGCCTTAAGCAGTCCAGTGTATTCTGCACTAACAATGCGTCCTGCTTTCTGTATATACATGTATGTTTCACATGCATTCTTCTTTTGTATCTACATGTAGCTGTCTGCTTATATCACGCTCTTTGGTGTCACTATTGACATTGTTCCTCTCACAAGGATTCCCATCGACCAGTCCTCCTGTTCTGCACCAGACAGCTGCATGGTGTGGGCCACGATTGCATATGACCTGGACACTCTGGCTCAACAGCACCTCAGCGACGTCGCTACTGTCACGGATGTGTGCACCCGATACTCCAACTGTTCTGGAGTTGCGTGCTCCCTAAATGTCACACTGGGTCGAACGTCTACCTATCACCTTAACATGGAGGTCCTCCCATGCTTGGAGCCGCCTGCCGTTCATCTGCTGTTTGCTGACAATTCAGGCAACACGTATTATAATCGCAATTTCGAGAAAAGTACTGTGGATTCTTTTAAGATTCCTGCTTCAATAGGTTTCTTCACTGTGCCCGTCACTCTGCATGTCACAGTACGCCAACTGCCAGGAGCAGTAGCTTTTGCAGTGAGTTTGCTGTTCACTTTCCGTAATAATAACAATACACTACCTTCCTTAGTTTCAATACAGTTTTTAGTTTCTATTGTTTCTATACAATTGTTTTGATTATTTTTGTGTAGTTTTATCGTGACTTGTGTTGTTTACATGATGTCTGTAGGGAGTGACAGTGTCAACTCTGTCACTTGGCTCCTTTCTCCCCCTCCCAATCTTCCTCCTCTTTTGTCAAACTCACTCACAGCTCACCATTGATGTACCCATTGTCGGAGCAGTTGAACTGGTGCCCTTGACAGAGATCCCTGTGGATAAATCAACATGCTACACAGGTATATGCATAATATTATAGGCATGCATATAGTTATATACACAATTATATATGAATGCATATAGTTATGTATGTACACAATTATATGCATGCATATTTATTATATACACAATCATATGCACAGGTATGGATGCATACACTTGATACAATAATGCATAATGCGTAGAGCAAGTGCTAAATAGGTAATGTGTTCCTAACAGAAAATGGGGATAACATGACATAGTACAAACAGCAGCCGAGGCATAACGTCTCTGATAATATATAGTACAGTGTATTGTCCATATGCATATGTATGGCAGTATGAGGGTATAAATTACCTGTATAATGTAATTATATGGTATTTGTATAGTACAAATTGGCAAGGTAGACTTGATATGGATGTCTCCTATGAGCCTGATTTATTCTAAATGAGCTGTTTTATTCTAAAAGAGCTATTTATTGTTTCAAGAGCTGGTTATTCCAAAAAAGTTGTTTTATTATTAAAAAAGTGCTGTTTTATTCCTAGAGCTGTTTTATTCCTAAAGAGCTGTTTTATTCCTAAAGAGCTGTTTTATTCCTAAAGAGCTGTTTTATTCCTAAAGAGCTGTTTTATTATCTCATTACAGCCGGTTATTCCAAAAGGGCTGTTTTATTGTTCCATTACAGCCGGTTATTCCAAAAGGGCTGTTTTATTCCAACAATGTGTTACTGTGTGTGATGCTCAGTTACCACAGTAATCACAGCCAACACTTCTTTCAATTGCAGTGGCTCCGAACACAGCTCTTCAGGGATCGACTGTGGCAGGGATTGCCGTAGGGATCATCATTGCTGTGGTTATCCTCGCTCTGATCCCTGCGGTGGTGGGATATGCAATAGTGTGGTGTCTGTGCAGGAGACATAAGGCTGTGGAGCATGGCCCAAACATCGGCTTTGCTACAAAGGACTACACAGATGAAGCCAATGTGACGGAATTGGATGATGCGGCAGATTAAATCCACGATTACACACCAAGATCCCTTATCAACAATGTTTATGTCCCATGATATATGCATACACCCATATCATCTGTATCATCCATAACGTCGCATGTACTTATATCATATATAATCTGTAAAATCCATCTCCAGGGCTGCCCAGAGCAGTTGTATAATTTATACAACTTCTCTCTCGCAGCAGCAAACATTTTGATCCATATATAATGTATTCATCTTCACAACACCTTACAAGCAAGTTTACCTTATAACATTTGAGATTTAAATTTGTAGTTTGGAAGCATATTCAATCATGTGTTGTTGTTGCTATGTTGTGTGATCAAGAGACTGTTCCTCCGATATGCAGCATCCGATCTGTTCTGACAGCTCTCCGGCATTGTTTTCCAATTCTGTCCCTTTGATGCTCAACTTGGCATAGTGGCGAAAAAGGCGCGGCAACTCACTGCCAACCAGGAGTACCACTGCCTGCCCCGCCCTCCCCACACGCCCCACACGCCCACACAGGTGGAGGTACTCCTGAGCCGTACGGGGGACCTCCATGACATACACTGTCCGCACCCAGGGAAAATCCAATCCCCTAACAGTCTCTTCTGTCCCAACAGCGAGTTGAATCTGCCCTGTTTGAAATCGCTCAAGAAACTCTTTATACTCCTCTGAGTCAGTCATCTTCTCATACAAGGCCACCACTCGCACACCTCGACTCCTAAGGTTCCACACAAACTGATCTATCTTTGCTCCGCGGTGGATGAACACCAATGCAGGATGCCCACCACTGGCACGCACCAAGTGGTCAACCAGTAAATCAGTCTTATCCAGGACAGAATTCTTCTCATCCTTCACTAACATGTAGTGGTGCTGAATGACAGTTGGAGTTGTCCTAGAGCTGGAGCACTGGATGACGGGGAGCTCTGCCGACCACCCAAGACGCACTAGTTCCTCCTTCACTCCCAAATCTGCTGTTGCCGAGGTGCAGATGAGCTGTAAATGCCTCTTCCTCAGTTTCTCCCTAATGACGTTCAGAACCAGAGAGGCCGGCCTGGGGTGCTTCTCCCTCCTTGACCTTGCCCTCCATGTTGCTCGCTGTGGGTTTAGAGGCACAATGAGCTTGTCACATTCATCCAAAACCACTCGACGCAAGTTTCTCACAGTAAACGTCCTATTGTTTAGCAGCTCCAAGAGTTTTTTCGGGGTAGCAATCACTATGTTATGAGGTTCTGCTTGCAAGGGGCTAACACTTTCCTTATCTCTGTTTCCTGAGCTACTGCCTGACTCCCCATTCTTCCTCTCCTCCTCCTCTTCCTCCTCCAGTGGATCAACTACCTCGCGCTCCCCAGTCATCCCGCTCACGCAGAGCAGCACCTTCTTGCTGCCCTTCCTTGTACCTGCCAAGACCACGCTCCACTGGTGAAGCTGAGTGGCTAGTTCGCGCGTTGGCGCCAGGATCACAGTGGACAGCCCAGGCGAGGTATCTTCCAGGGCTGGGATGAGAAATGACAGGGATTTACCACTCCCTGTTGGAGACTGTACGATGCAGCTCTTCCTGTTTAAAGTGAGGGGCAGCGACTGTTCTTGGACTTCCGTTGGTCTTGCGATGTTGTAGTGGCTCTTCAATAGTCTGACGGTAGCAGCATTGACTCCCAACTTTTTGAAGCCATTCTCTTCTTTCTCCCTGTTTTCTTTACGGGCCTTGGTGGCAAAGCAGCGAACTGCAAGTATTGGTGCATGCGATAAACCTCCTTTTGAAGGGATACGTGGGTAGTGAGCAGCAATACGAAGACCTCGACACAGTAACATCGAATACACAACCCTTCGTCAACTCCAAAACCACTCACGGAGCCTACAGTACACATGGCTACAGTATAAATAAGCATAATGTGTTAAATTATATTAAACATACTAGCGTTATTAACAGTATAAACATTGTATACACAGAGGTGGGAGGTGGAGAGAGAGGAGTGTCGTTCGAGATGTCGCAGTGTACTCTTCCGATATTGTACTTCAACCTCGGAGGGGAGATGCTGTACATCATCCAACAGAGGCTCCAGGCGCAAGGCGTGCAGCCGGAGAAAGCACACAGAGGTAAGTACGCATATCAACCAATCAAGCAGTCATGATTGAAGTGCACCTAGCTGCCACACCAAAAGGT
>OX465052.1:779667-804667 GCA_949841015.1 Aplysina aerophoba | reverse complement strand
TGTGAAGTGAGGCTTCTCAGCTGGCTAGTGCATGAACAGTAAAGGGTTCCTTTGTACCAGCTAATAATAGCTGAAAACCTTAAGCAAGGTTTTCAGCCGTTTCTAGCCCGCGTAGAAGAACCTTTTACTGTATTTGGTTTATTATCTATTGCTACATGATCGTTGCTTGTGTCAGCTTTGTCCATCTTGCCCCGTCTACCATGTCACCCACCACTCTCCCAGGTCTCTTCTTCAGGGAGTGTCGAGTTGAGCCTTCTGGCATCCCTCGTTGGCTTGACAGGCCAGTCGACAGGTGAGCTCTTGCAGAGCCTGAGGTAGGGAGTGTGAAGAAACGTAGTGACGTAGTGCAGGGGTCAAAGGTCAAATAGTACTCGGTCTGTGTGGTTACAAATGTATGGTGGTTGCTGGGGTAGCAAGTCTAAGCTGACTTCCCACTTCTGTTTTGAAGTGCGCGCACATTGGTCTATACAGTGCCTGGCTTATACTCCTTTAATACATACAGCACTCATTGCTGAAGATGTGTGCAATTAAGGTGTGTCCTTTGCTGGGTCACCATCTAAACATCCTCTTCCATTTACATTTATGTAGCTGCACCTCCTAGGATCAATTTATTCAGCAGTGATGACAACAGAGATGGTTCGCCACAGAAGTAAGCAGGTTTCAAAACATGATGAGTTTTGATGTTGTATGTGCTAACTTCAGAATCAATGGACATCACACACATACACACACACACACACACACACACACACACACACACACACACACACACACACACACACACACAACACACACACACACACACAAACACACAAACACAAAACTACTTTTTATTGCGTACTATCTGTAGAAATGTGAAACCTGCTGAGACGGTCATTCCACTCAATGGAGGAAAGGTACTACAACAGCAACTTAATTCACACCTTCATTTTGTCATTTGTTTCCAATCTTTCATTCTTATCACTCAGTGTGCATGCACTGTGCATAGTTAAAGCTCTACAAACACTGCTCTTTTCCATGCAGGCAAGAAACAAGCAATTAGCAAAGACAATGGAAGAATTTGACCAAGTAGGAGAGGTCAAGGAACAGGACGGCGAAGATTTATTAGACCTTCTTGACGCAGCATGCTCTACTAAATAGTTGGGGAATTTTGCGTCCCCTGCGCGCGTCAACTGTTTATCGGTCTGTCACGTGATTCGTGTTGTGCATAAAATGGCGTCCGGCGGAAAGCCGCTGTTATTACTCCTTTCCTGTCTTGCGGCGTTGCTGAATGGTGAGATGTGTCAGTTGTTACTGATTTGCACTACATAGACTGTGGCTCTCTTTCTAAATAAAAAGGAGCTTATTATTGTAACTCTGCATGTGAAAATATAACAATTTAGATGAATTTTTCATTGTGTAGTGTATCGATAGCCCTACAGCGTATGCTAAGCATACACACAACTCGCGACACTAAGAAGGGAAGGCGTTTAGTTGTTCTTCCCTTGAGAGTGGTACATATAGTTCACTTGCACAGTAACGGTTGGTATTGTACAGACTACACTGTAAAGTGTGCTAGTCTAACCGCGGTCGGGTTCTGGTTGGACTTGTCTGCTCACGCCGTGTGTTGAATGTGGTCTTGTCCCTGTAGGTGGAGCCTGTGGATGGCCTCCTGTGCCAAAACTGGCAAAGGCAGTCCAGTGTTTATCTTTAAACAGGACAGGCCTGCTCCTGGAGCCCGGATACAACTGTACCAAGATGCTTGATTGGTTTGCAGAGGTTTATACGGCGCTCATTGGGTGTTTTCTTGAAAACGCTCACCCCACTTGCTTATGCGAAGCCTGCCTTCCATTTTATCTCGAAGTTCAGAACATATACAAGACTATTCAGTCTTGGGACTCAAATCACGATGGCCCAGCTAAACACTATGTTGCTGGTCATCGCTGCACAGATAGCTTGCTCTACGGCAGCAAGTTGGGTGTGTTGCAGTCAGCAGTGGGGTTTGCAGACAGCTTGTGGCAGTCGGCCGCTTGTGAATGTAAGAGAATTGATAAGCCCCCTGTCATGTTAGTCTGGCTTGCTAGACCATCCCACTACATGTGCAGGGGCTCACTTGCCAGACCATCCCACTACATGTGCAGGAGCTCACTTGCCAGACCATCCCACTACATGCACAGGGGCTCACCGCCAATGGCTTTGGGCTGGTCTAGCATGCCAGACGAGTGCCCTGCAACTCTGTATGTTTTTTATGTGTTTATGATGAAGTATGTGTGTTTGTGTGTACTTTAAGTTATGTGTATGTGTCTGCTTATATGGTAGTCTGTGTGTGTGCTTATATTTATGTGTTTTATATTATAGTGTGTGTATAGTGTATACATGTGTATGGATAAAGATTATATTGTTCGGATACATGTGTATGTATGTGTGTACTGAGATGTTACCGGTATTGGTGCATGTACAAGAGGCCAGGGGTAGACCTGATTTGACTTCTCAAATGGATCCCATTCCAATCCGCAGGCTGCATCCGGAATGGGACTACTGTCAACGACTCCACTGTGCTCACTCCCGCAGCCTTGGAATTCTACTGGCACTTAGAGAACCTGACCAGGTGCACAGCGGAGTATGCAGTGATTGCAGTGCGTTGACTTACTGAAAATGCGTGCCAGTGGTTGTCAGATTACAGCACACAGTGGCACTACAGCAGCCAACATGGCCTCGTATCAACTGCTGTTCACTGACAGTACTTACTAGCGAATCCTTCACGATCTGAAACTACACTGGTCAGGGGGCATTGGGACAGATGTCACTTGTCAATGAATTAAGCATCACACGCGTGTCCCACTACCACCACTAGCGTGGTTTCAGATCATGAAGAATGAGTATACCCCGCCACATGGGGGTCTTTGTAGTGATTCACAACTTTCTATTGAATGTGTACTGTATGGGGATCCATGTGGCAGTAATATTAGCATGTATGTAAATGTGGTCCATGTGGTAGTAATGCAGCTGCTGTCTCTGTGCAGGCACATGTACATGTTCACAGGTGTGTAGCAAGTTTGTATGTCTGTCAGAGCAGCAGATTTTTTCGTAGTGTACCAATTTGCTCCAATTATCTGTCCTCTCCCCCCCCCCCCCTTCCACACACACCTGCAGGAAGACCTTCGCAACAATGCCTCTCCAGTCACTCAGTCCCCCACTCCGCTGCCAGTCCCTCACACTGGCCGCAGCAACCTCAGCAACCTGTCGGTGTGCAGTGCCTGCCTCCCGCAGTACCAACAGCTACTGACTTACTACGAGCAGTACAAGAAGGACATTGAGAACAAGGGATGCACCGTGTGTGCAGATATTGCAGACCATGTGAGTATGGGCCGAACCGCGGGCACTTGTACATGATGATATTGCAGAGGCTCATTGCTGCATTGTGACAACTGGCGAATAGATCTTGATGAGCATATACGTAGCAGAATCAATCAACCTATAAATAGCAACTAATTGCAGGACATTTTGGCCACGTAGGCCTTCGTCAACTGTGTACAAAGCCTACATGGCTGCACGTCAATGATGCACACTCAAGTGTGTATCCATGCAGTGCAAATACGTTATATAGGTCAGTAGTTTACAGGGGCAGTGAACAGTAGTAACTAACAGTAATTTAGTGACACATTGATTGTTCTCCAAGGTTCTGTTTACTTGCTCTTGTTCTGTTTACGTGCTCCTGTTCTGTTTACTTGCTCCTGTTCTGTTTACTTGCTCCTGTTCTGTTTACTTGCTCCTGTTCTGTTTACTTGCTCCTGTTCTGTTTACTTGCTCCTGTTCTGTTTACTTGCTCCTGTTCTGTTTACTTGCTCCTGTTCTGTTTACTTGCTCCTGTTCTGTTTACTTGCTCCTGTTCTGTTTACTTGCTCCTGTTCTGTTTACGTGCTCCTGTTCTGTTTACTTGCTCCTGTTCTGTTTACTTGCTCCTGTTCTGTTTACTTGCTCCTGTTCCGTTTACTTGCTCTTGTTCTGTTTACTTGCTCTTGTTCCGTTTACTTGCTCCTGTTCTGTTTACTTGCTCCTCTTCTGTTTACTTGCTCCTGTTCTGTTTACTTGCTCCTCTTCTGTTTATTTCCCCTTCAGATTAATAAGACCAGGCTGCAATGGAGTGGAGTGTATGGTTGTGGGAGAATGTCTGTGAACATGGCAACAGTTGTTGGCCTTGCAATGGCTGTACTCACACTTCCAGTGTGCTTCTATGTCGGAGCCTTCCTCTGTGGGGAGTTGAAGGGAAAGCGGCAAAGTGAGGGAGAGGGAGAGGTGGTCACTGGTGTGGTCTGCCTACACACACACAGCGCAACGCTTGCTTCTGCATACCATGTTAATCACATCTGCATCCGCGTAACACACACACACACACACACACACACACGTGCACACACACACACACACACACACACACACACACACACACGTGCACACACACACACACACACACACACACACGTGCACACACACATACACAGACACACACTCCCACTCTTTCCTCCTCACAGGAAACCTACCACCATGTCCAAGCCACTCCAGGGTAGACATGCAGCATATCAAACCAGCAAGCGATGATGCTCCAATAAGAAAGGCAGCCAGCCATGATGCTAGTGCGAAAGCAAGCTACCATGCCACTGCGTCAGCGAGCTACGATGCTACAATAAAGACAGCGAGTTACGGTGGCACTAAACTAGCGAGCTATGGTGCCACTGACGTTGAGCCCTCTGGCCTGTCCCATAGAGTGAACTCCGGCCACATGGGTGACTGAGGCATTCTTCGCGTTGCACCTGCTTTTGGCCTGCACGCATGCACCTATAATTGTGTGTAACTGTGTGTTCATGCACATCTATTGTCCGCGTGACCTTTTGGAGTTCATGCATGTACTTGCACATGTGTAATTATTGATATGGGACTTTTGCAAGTTTATTTATTACTGCCGTTAAGTAGATAATTTTTCATCCAAAATACGTACATATCAACTCAATGAACACAAAGTGTGCACCTTAATTGAATGCATGCATTGCTTGGATGATACATCAATTGCTGTTTGAGAATAACATTGAATGATGGGTTTAATTTGAAGCATTAAAAGCTAGCATGCTAAATAATTAGAAGTGTTAGCAAGAAAGTTGTGTGGCTAATCCCAATACTTATGTATTAATCTTCCCCCAAACTAGCCTGTGCTCCACTGAAGTATACAGTGTTAGGCTACTCAGCAAGAGGATAACCCTGTTGCATACTTCATATGAATAGAGTCATGCATCTCATTACAGTATTCTCACTTCAACGATCAATGCAGTAATTGTGTACAACTAGAATAAGACACATGAATACTTAATTAGGGTGGTTAATTAAAGATAAGTGAACATTATACAAGACTTTACATGTTTTCATACCAATACAACATTGTTGTTCTTCCAAGCCACTGAAAAAGTGAGGGAGAGAGAGAGCTGAGGTGGCCAGTCAAGAATGCATCCCATGTGATGTAATAGAAGAACCGCCGTAGGGGAATTCCCTGAAGCATCCTCATTACACAGTCCTGTACCATGTCACAACAGACAGAGCAGTGAACAACACAGGCATACAGCTAATTAACACTATAATACCACATACAAACATCTTCCAGATGTGAATATAAATTATAATTACACTGGACGCTTGCTTCAATACAGTCTCAGTAATGAATTTCATTAATGCTGAGCAATGAATTTAGTTAATCACTTTCACAATCTCTCTCTGTCTAGATCAGTACAGCTGATGTGCAATCACTGCATTTGATCGGTGGAGTGAGAGTACTGTAATGAGATTCATTGACACAAGCCGACCTAAATTAATGAGATGCAGAACCTTCTAGACCTTTTTGCCATATATGAAGGACTGCACTGATCAGTGGCTGTACTTAGAGAAGTTGGGTCTAGCAGCTACAGGCCACACAGCTACAGGCCACACTAGGCCACACTAGACGCTCACTTGGACAGTGAGTCCTGTTGAGTCACTGAAGGGTTTCATGCTCTCCACAGCCTGCAAAGAGTGGGAGTGGGAGGGAGAGGAACAGAGAGTGGGAGAGGGGAAAGGAGTGGAAGGGGGGAGGAGTGGCTGCATGCAAGAATGGACTACTGAGCGCAAACACACCTGTGCGCACACACACACACACACACCACACACACACACACACACACACACACACACACACCACACACACACACACACACACACACACACACACACACACACACACACACGGTCAAACACAAAAGTGGCATTATCATCCCGAACAAACCTTGTCTGTTCTAACATAGGGGAGAGGCATCAAGGTGACTGTGACTTTGCTTCCTGTCAGAGCTAGCTCGCTATGAAGAGACTTGAGATAACCTAGAGGATGAGGAGGGAAGGGAGGGGAGGGGATGAGGGGAGGAGAGGGGAGTAGCAATGGGCATTGTGGAGTGTAAAAAGGAGAAAAGTGTGTGCGTTGATGGAGGACTGGGGGAGGGGTGAAGGGGAAGGCCGTGCTGCTCACCATGTAGGGCATGCTTGCTTGTGCTGGAGCCGAGAGTGGAAGATCCAGGAAAGTTCAGTAGAATGTGCATGCGTGTGATGTGCGTGCGTGCATGGGTGTGCGTGTGTGTGCGTGCGTGTGTGTGTGTGTGCGTGTGTGTGTGTGTGTGTGTGTGTGTGTGTGTGTGTGTGTGCATACATGCCTAAACCAGCATAGTACTGTCAATGCAACTCACTCATAGGCCACTATTTTAGGAAAGCCAAGGAGTCCTGCAACAAGAAGCACACACACACATCACTGTATGCCAGAGTATTCTACTGTCACACCAATCACTCACACACAGAGAGAAAAAGACTGACCAGCCATGGAAGAGACTCCAACTATAATCCCACTCGTCTTCTCCAGCTCTGACAGCAGCATCGTTGTGAGGTACACACTCTGCATAGTATTGACCCTGTAAGTAGGCCAACACACGCACATACACAGACGGACAGACAGGCAGACAGACAGACACACAGACAGACAGACATACACATACACAGACATTCACGTTTTCTACACACACAGAGTATTACAGGTGCAGTGGAACCTCTTTATAAAGGACACTCTGAATAAGGGACACCTTTCTAATGAGGACACTGTTTGCTGTCCCAACCACATAGAGCTGTGTACAAATCTAGGGACAGATCTACCTCTGAATTAGGGACACCTCTCTATACAGGATAGCCAGCTGGGTCCCAGTGGTGTCCTCTATAGAGAGGTTCCACTGTACATCAACCATCTACACCACATCACTACGTGCCTACAATGAAAACTTCACATGCCCACTTTCTGCGAGACACGACTCACTTGAAAACATGCAAGATCCTCTCCCCCTGCCAAGGCAACAGAGGTACATCATGAGCTCAAAGAGACAAGCAATGACATCTAGACAAGGGGAGGAGGATCTTACGCACAATCCACGCAGTAAAGGTCCTTTGTTTTGACAACCAGACGTACGTTTCAATAGGGTCTTCTTCAGTTGTTACAAAACAGACACGCCAGAGGTATTGTAAGAACTGAAGAAGGCCCTATTGGGGTCTAAACGTCTTGTCAGAACAAAGAACCTCGTACGACATGGATTACGCTTAAAATTCCTCCCTTGTCCATTTCAGACCTGGTATCGATTCTCGATTCTATCAATGACATCTCCTTCACTCACAGGGTTATCAAACTCTGTCACAAGTGAAGGACGAGGGCTATATGCTGCATTTAGAATGAGAACGTCTAATCCACCAAAATGACTGAGGACTGCATCAGCAATTCGGTGACAGTCACTCTCCATTCCTACGTCTGAAATCACCGTGACAACCTTATCAGCAGAAGTATACTGGAGGCACTCATCCCGTGTCTGGTTGAGTGTAGCCTCTGAGCGTGCGGCAATTACTAGTCTGGGGGAGGAGGGTAAACATACACATGCACACACGCACACACGCACACACGCAGCATGGTGCACTTTGAGTATTCCTCACTGCAGTACTCCCCAAATGCATACTCCTCTACACCAAACATCAACCACACACGTCCACCAGGTAGGCAGCTCACACATGCATATAGTGAGCCATATAACCTTGATCCGAGACGAGCCAGTTCGATAGCCAATTCTCTCCCGATGCCCCTCGATGCTCCCGTCACAATGACCCTCTTTCCTGCAAAGTACTCCAGTGTGGTGACATGGCTGTGGCCTGGGAAAGACACAGGCAACTGACACAAGACTCGCAAACAGCACACACGTGACTAGCTAGCTAGCTACCTCGCTGCGAATATGCACCACAAGTCGAGTTCACAATAAGAAAGTGGTAGCTACCTTCAACAGGTGCAGGTTGTATCAGCCGAACGGCCACTGCGACCACGACTGCTGTGACCGCCACACACAGAAGGCAGCAGCTACATGTACAGCACCTCCTAGCCATGATAATTGAATGAGCGTACACACCCAATGGTCGTGCAGCTGGGCGATCACATGACAAGCACGTGACTCATTGTTGCTTCACAAGACCTTCAAAATGGCCGTACAGGCTGTTTGGTCGTCACTGTTGCTTCTCTCTTTAGCCCTTCTGCTGTGCCCTGGTGTCGAATCGGATGATAACACAGTGTTCTTATGTAGAAGAAATTGTTCCTACCCAGAAGTGAACGTTAATCTCAGTCTCATCCAAGGGTGAGTGTGGAGGGAAGTGTTCGCGCGGATACTTGTTCGCGGCGAGAGTACGTATGGTTGTACTCGTATATTAAATGCGGGACTTGGTGTGTAATGTGCATAACAAGTAGAAGGGAGAGTAGAGGCGTGTGAAAGCACATGGTGGAATGAAATTGTTCCGTTTTAGTGTGGTTTCTTGTAACATCAGTTTCTATCCGATTCGAACTTTATTTTTATTTTACTTTCCATGATTTGATGAGATGGCGCATTTTTGCCTAACTGCGTACTGCTCCTCCCCTGCACAGTATGTGGGACACGCTTGAATTTGAGCACCACGATCTCTACCAGATCAGCCTTTGTGGACCCTACATTAATACTGTGGGATGTGTGAATGCGTCTGTGTGTATCAACGTGTCCATTAGTGGCCGAACCTACACTCTGGGCACCCAAGACACGTGCAGAGTGGAGTTTAACCCAACCAGCAAAAGTCTTCTTTTTTCCTTCAAGTATGAAAATGTGCGCCCATTCCGAAACAGCTATGTCAATGTGTCTCTAATCTGTGGAAGCAGAGCTGTAAGTACACTTTAGTGCTGTCAATGTTACTGTATTAAATGCTTACTAATAGCACCTATAGTGCTTTACATAAATGGCATTTGTGTCTGTTTGATGAATGTTGAACAGTTTTGAGCCTGCTTGAAGTGGCTGCAACAGTATAGTATACGAGCACACCAGTGAGGGTCTGTCAAGCTAGACACACCAGCTCTTGTTAGCTCCAAGACATGGTTAACTCTGATGTGGTCATGCTACGGTGTTAAACTGAACGGGGACGTTGTTGAGCAATCACGTAGCGAGGGGGTAAACTACATTGAGACGCTTCAACGAAAACAGTTTCTGTGACTGACAAAGACCCTCGAGATCGAAGCGTCTCATTGCAATTTATCCCCTTGCTACGTGATTACCCAACAACGCCCCCATTATAGTAAACTCTACCCTTACCCTCTCACCCCTCCCCTCACACTCCTTTCGCAGGGCGTCCCAATAGTTGTCAACAAAGCACCCATCTTTGAGGAGGACGAAGGGGGTGCTCTTATTGAATGGGTCACACGAGCTGCCTGTAGCACAGCGTCGCCTTACCGCGACTCTGCTAGTGCGGAGAACAAGTGCTACACCGTGCAAAATACATGGTCGGCAACATCAGGGATTCCTGCTGACATCTACGACCTTTCACCGCTAATTACGAACGAATTGAATGGGTATCAAGTGGACACTCCAGACTACCCTGAGATTGACATGAGAATCAATCCGTGTCATCCCATAAACAGTCACTCTTCGTCATGCAATAGCTCTGTAGCATGCAAGTTGGAAAGTGGAGTTTACAAAGCTGTGAGTAGCTTCTCTTCGGATGCAAGGGTTGAGATCAAGAACAACCAACTGCAACTCCACTATCCCCTGAATCCTACTCGGAATGCTGCCCTCAATTGTACTGGCCCATCCGGTCTCACCATCAATTTCAACTGCCCTGTAGGAGACTTGAGCACTGTTCCGACGCTGGTGTATGTTTCTGGAGATCACTGCTATCACGAAGTTGTTTGGAACACAGACCATGCATGTGGGCGTTCGCGCATATCTAACGAAAGCTGTGACCTTACCTTTGCTGATGGAACTAGTTTTAACCTCACCAGTGATCCAAAAATCATGGCAGAACAGCCTGTTAATGGTACTGAGGTTGGAGTAACTTACTACGTGCGAATCTGTTCGGAGGATTACGTGAACAGTGACGAATGCCTCAATAAGCAAGCACGAGTCGCCCAGGTGACCAGCAAGCACACAAATGATCCGAAGTGCTATGTGATTGGTGGCGACCGGCAAACTCTCTCCTACGCAGACGGAGTACTTTCCCTTCTTGTTGAGGGTGGAGACCCATGCAGCGATCACTTTAGACGGAGCACACTCATCACCTTTGTCTGCGACAAGGATGCTGAAGGAACCTCTACAGACATGATAAGCTATCAAGGCGAGACCAATCACTGCTTCTACTCCTTCGAGTGGGTGACTCCCGCTGCCTGCAGGCCAGAGAGGACTGCCAGTGATTGCAGGCTCAGCACCAACGTCAAGGGCGAAATCTATGAATATGATTTTGCACAGCTGGCTGTGGGCGAAGAGAATCACATTGTGTCTGGATCAGAAGACAATGTTGCCTGCATTCAGGTGAACCTTTGTGGCAAGCTGGTGGTGGGGGAACATGATACCAGTGAAGAGTATTGCAATCATAAGCATGTGGCAGTCAGCTGTACTAATGCCAGTGTGTGTGTACTCTTCAACAACAATACGGCATTTCCATGGGGTACATTTGATGCAGGTAATGCATCTCAAGTTGTTCATGCTTCAAACCTGATTCTCACCCTGAAAACAGTGGACGGCCCTCCTTGCACAGGAAAGAGGAGGCGTGTGACTGTGATAGATTTTGTCTGCCGCCCAGGTACTCTCGGGTTCCACCCACAATATGTGGCAATGGACAATGACTGCACGTACAAACTGGAATGGCAGACAGCATACGCCTGTCCACTTTCCACTGTGGTCGGCGGCAGTGACTGTCAAGTGGAAGACCCCAAGACTGGCTCCCTCTTCAACTTGAAAGGCCTCAAACGTGATAGGTACTACTCCTTCAACACATCAGTATACGAGTACCAGATCAACTTTTGTGGATCTGCAGTTGGAACAGAGTGTGGAGGTGACCACGTTGGCATGTGCCAGGTTAACTTGAAGACAAGAACCACTCACTCTGTTGCAGGAAAGAGCAACACCACCCTGGAGTACGATGGAGGGGTCCTTCGGGCAATTTACTCTGGTGGGGATAAGTGTACACAGAATCAGCAACCTCGCAACACTACCATCATCTTTGAGTGCAATCCTGAAGCAAACAAGCCAACCATCGTAAGCGTCAAGGAGTTTTCCCACTGCCAGTACGTAGTGACAGTGCAGACGGTAGAAGCGTGTCCGATTGAGTTCAGAGGCATGGACTGCACATATACAATTGACTCACAAAACGAGTATGACCTCACGAGCCTCATCAAGCACAGTGACCAGAACTGGGAGGCCAGCACTCCCACTGAGGTGTTTGTCATTAACGTGTGCCGACCGCTGAATGCTCCCTCGGGCGGGTGCACCTCTGCTTCATCCGTCTGCTCGTACAGCGTGGGGAAAGGAAGGGAACTGACGTTTGAAAAGTCCCTGGGGAGGCCTTCAACCGGGAAGCTGTCTATGAACAAGGACAAGCACTTGATGCTCTCCTACACCTGCACAGACACCACTAGCACAGGGTCGTGTGGTACCAACATCTCATTCATCTGTGATAAGACAGTGGCTGTGACAGTGAGTTCTCTAATGGAAGTGCGTAGTTGTGATGAATGGCGTATATATATAGGTTATTGTGTCGTGTTGAAGAACTAATTTGAGTAGTTACGGAGCTAAAATGCTGCAATCGGGCTCTTGGTGAGATGTTTCGAGCATAAACAGCAGAGACATCTTTACAAGAATTAAATTCTGCTGTGTTGGATACATGTTTTCATGTATCTCCATGGTGCTTTGAAAGATTGCACTTTTTCACAACTGATTGTATGCCTATGGTCCCAATTTAATATCTATTCACAATGGGCAAAATAGGAGCTTCTACATTTTGACATCTTTTATATGCATAACATGGGCACTGTTTCTGATATAATACCCATTGTCTGCCACTGTTCTGTCTCACAACCTCAGAATGGCCCCACATTTGAGTTCATGTTGGATGGGTTGTACCACTTCACCTGGCGCACACCGTACGCCTGTCCTGTCAACAAGGACGAAGAACAGTCGTCATCCTCGTCATGCGTTATAACTGACCCACTAACAAATGACGTGATCAACTTCACTACGCTACATAGGGAACAGGACCTCGAAATTCCCTACCCAAAGAAGGGAAAGTTTATAGTGAATGTGTGTGGTCCTCTCGTCAGCTCTGTTGACGGATGTGGTAAAGACGCTGTTGTCTGTCAACTCACACCAGAGGGGACCAACCACTCCACTGGTAGTTTGTCTAGCGTTACTCTCTCTCGGCACCAGGACGGCACGGCTGAACTAGTGTACGAGGGAGGAGACAGTTGCAATTCAGGGCCAGAGCGGAAAACTGTGTTTCTCTTTGTGTGTCCAGAGCAGACAACTGCCGACCCACCACTACCGTACTATGTCAATGAGACTGAGTGTACGTACAACTTTGTCTGGCCCACCAGGTGAGTGGCTGAGCGGTCCCTGCAGTGGGTGGGGAAGGATGGCACACTCTGTGATTGCTAGTGGCTGTCTCGATCAGTGGCATTACTACTCTCTAATTGATGTGAAGACTGCCGTACTGTTTCTACACGTGTATTTATTAGTCAGCCCATGTTGTTTGACAGTTTCTCAGTCATAATCGAATACTTCAGTCTATTGTGTGTTGCAGTTTTGGTATATGGAGGCTCACATGCGTATAGTAGATGAGATTACACTGTCCCCCAACAACATTATGGAACTACACACACGAGTGATCATGGAGTGCAATGTACAGAACAGGACTAGGCTTAAATGTGACTGTAAAAGTGGTGTGAACAGGATTTGTTGTCGCAGACACCAGTCAAGTCACAGCTCACTTGTGAACTTTGACCCCTCCCCAGGTTGGCTTGTCTTCCAAAGAGAATGGAGTGCACTGCGGAAGAGGACCAGTACGATCTTCGCACACTTGCGGAATCAAACACCAAAGTAGATCTCCACCATGTTCAAAGTAACTCTAGCCTTGTCATCTCCCTCTGTGGGCCTGTCAACCTCACCTCGGACAGCAGCCTTAGTAGGTGTCCCTTTGGCACTGCTGCGTGCTGGTACAACAACAGTGCGGCCATTTCACTTGGCGAAGTTGACAGAGGCTTTGTTCCTTTCTCTGACGTCATTGATGGCCTTGAGTTGAGATACATAGGGGGAAATCCCTGCCACACAGGGGGACCCCCCTCCCAGCTTCTCATCACCTTGGTGTGTTCAGAAGGAGCAGAGGTATGTACGTATGTACGTATGTCTGTACATGCATATGTTCTGGGCATATTGTGTTAGCAGTAGCTTTATTTTAGCGCCCCTATATTGTTTTCAGATTTAGGTTTTGTATGGCTTCATGTTCGTATATATGCATTATGAAGACTAATGTTGTTTAGAAGCTTAAATAAATCTTACTTGCGGGTTTTACAGCTCCAAATGCTACCGAGGCTGAACGGCCATTTTATGAACGTTCTCGCATTGTTCGGCACGTAATACGAAGACTAGCTAGCTAGCTGGATTAGAACAGTTAGGTATCAGAGTGCATGAAGCTGTATAACTGCAGGGCTCTATCCTGTGCAAAGCATCCAAACACTTAGCTAATTAATGCAACTTACCATGCAATTGCCAACTTTCCAATGAGTGTGGATGTTAAGCACAGCTGTCTTGGTTTGTATTTAAAACCCTGATGCATTCATGCTACTTCTGCATGGTGCATCCTGGGGCCATTCTAGGATTTAGAGTGATGCTATATGGCATGACAAATGTGGGCACTATTACTAGCAAGTAGTTCGAGTTTGGGGTGCCCCATCGGCGCCCCACGAGTTTTTAACTCGAAATACTTGTTAAAGGAGTCGTTTACTACACTGTGCAACTGAAGGAAGTAGCCAAAATGCCTTGCTTTACTGAGCAAGCCTACCACATATGACAAGCACTCAATTCTTTCCTCTATCCCTGATTTCCCCTCAGGGCATTCCAGAGTTGTCCCCTCCTGATTGGACGTCCTGCAACTTCAATGTTCGCTGGACAACGAGGTTTGCGTGCCCACACCGAACTGTCACCAAGAACTGTTCAGTGCAAGACCCATACACTGGACAGTCCTTCAACTTTGCCGACGTATTGAAAGGTGCAACTGAGTTGTCATCCCCTGGACAGGACAATAAGTACAATTACACAGTGAGCATTTGTGGTGAGGGGGTACACTGTGGAGATGGTAGTCAAGCAGATGTGGCCGGTTGCCAGAGACAACCAACTAACCCCGGTTTTGCCAAGATCACTGGTCTGCTAAGCAATGTGACGGTTCGCAACCAGGGGTGGGGGGAGTGGCTGCTCTCATTTGGGGGCGGGGACCCCTGCCGCCACAACAGCAAGATGAGGAAGACCATCATCCATGTTGAGTGTAATTCGTCAATGTCAGCCGGATCTCCCAACCTTTTGTCTCTGGGTGAAGATGAGTGTGAGTACTACTTCAGACTCTTGATTAATGATGAGAACCTCTGTCACGAGGTGCACCCCAGGCAGTCCTGTGTGCAGGAGAACTACGACATCCTTGCGCTCTCTGCCCGGGGGAATATGGAGGCGGCTGGGCTGTGGAACGGAGACAAGCTCTTCCTCTCCATCTGCCAGCCCCTGAACCTGTCCTCCCCAGGCGTCAGAGGCTGCACGGCGGGAGCTGGTGCGTGTGTGATACCTCGTAATAGAGAAGGGTAAGTGACGTGTGCCCTTTGGGTGTGACCAATGGGTGGGAACAGTGTTGACTTTTGTTAGCAGCTCAGCAGCTGTCGAGCCTGTGCATGTGTTGTATATAATCATGGTTATGGTAAACAGTGCAACCTCTCTATGGCATGCACCACTGGGACCAGCTGGCTGTCCTGTATAGAGTAATGGCCTTGTTTCAGAGGTTGTTTTGTACACAGCTCTGTGTGGTTGGGACAGCAGATAGTGTCCTCATTATTTAGGATGTCCTTTATAGACAGGTTCCACTGTAGTGTGCCTTTCACTAGCTGAATTAAAGCTAAACATCTGAGTGAGTACTTGCAACCTTCGTGTGGTGAGTACTACTTTCTGGTTTCACAGTCAACCCCCTTCTTCCTTCCTCCCTCCTATCTCTCCTCTTCCACCGTTAATTCGTTAGCATAACCTCCTACTTCCCAGATGGCTCACCCAAGGTCCTGAGTGGAGGAAGAGGACTTATGTTCAACTATAAGGGAGACAAGAATGCAGTCATCGTCCTTGAAGTCAGATGTGACCGCTCAACAGAATATGTGAGTGGCTATTGACAAGACAGTGTTTTCATTTGGAGTACTGCATACAGCACAATATGCTTCCTCTTTCCGCTGTTCCTTCATCGTTCCTCCTCCCTCCTTCCTCCTCTTGCCTCCACACTCCTGCCCTCCTTCCTTCTCCATTCTCCTCCTTCCCCTCCCTCCTCCCATTTCCCCTCCTTCCTCCCTCCTCCCCCTACACTTCCCCCTCCTTCCTCCCACCTTCCTCCCCCCCCCCACTCCTCTCTCCACACTCCTGCAGAGCACACCGATCATCAGCCACATTGACGGTCAGTCGTACAACATCTACCTCAGGACCATATATGGATGCAGCAGTGACCTTTTGAAGTTGTCAGTGGGACCCAGTGACAACATTTGCTCAATTTCAAACCCGTACAATTCACAAACTTACGACCTATCCAAAGTATTCTCCTCCACAAGCTTTTCAGTCAACGGCACCGATGGATCTACCCTGCACTTTGATCTTTGCGGAGCCACCCCAAAGGAGTGTGGAGGTGGTAACGTAGCGGTGTGTAGCGAGCAGAAGAGTGGGGTTAAGTCTCCTATTGCAGGCAGCAATCACACGATTGCCATTGCCGGCGACGAAGCTCTTGAGGTGGACTTTGTGGACAGGAGGGCCTGCATTGGAGTATCTGGGAGGACCTACAGCAGTGTGCGGGTGACGCTAGTGTGCTCGCCGCATGGAGACTGCAGTCCCGTGCTGCAGTCTGTGGCCAAGGGAGAATGTGCAGTGGACATCTTTGTGCCGACACCAGTGTTGTGTTCCCAAACTGTAGGTGGCTGGGTGGTTGGGGTCATGCCACTACACACACACACAAACACACGCACCACACACACAACACAACACAACACACATGTGCGCACACACACACACACACACACGCACACACACACACACACATACGCACACACACACACACACAGCATGCACATACACATGCGCACGAAAGAGCAGCAGATGCGGCAGCCCACCTCCCTTGTCTCCTTCCAGTCACCGTGTGAAGTGACAGCCAGTAAAGGCAGCTACTACGACCTCACTGCTCTGATGAGCACCATCTGGGAGGTAGGCAGCAAGGGGCCTGTGTGGAGGGTGGAGGGAAGGAAGGAGTACTTCACTGTAGGTTTACTTGGCTAGGGTGGGTGTTTCTCGCTGTCCCTTCCTTTTGTTCCCTCCCCCTTTCCCCACCATCCATCATCTCCTACCGATACTCCCCCCACTAAACCCCCACACCACACCCCGCCGCACCCACACCATTTGACTCTACTCTTCCCACTTTCCATGTACTTAGGGGCCTGTCCAAGACAGCACAGATCACTTTGTGATAGGAGTGTGCCGAGCACTAGGACCTACCAATGCCGCAAAGCACCATTGTCGGTCCACAACCGGGATCTGCTTAAATGGGAAAGTATGTAAACCTTCTAATTTCACTACCTCGGGAACCTTGTGGTTCTTTGACATGTGCACTGAAGAAGATCGCTCTAATTTACCATCTACTGAATGCGTTTGTGTGCATGCATGTCTGCTTGCTCAAATTGGCCACGGTACAGATGTACTAGAAACCTGTTTGCAACTTTTGCCCAATCACTTTGCAGAATCTGGGCCACATGACTGGGTCACCACATATTGTCAGTGACGGTCATGTCACCCTGGAGTACACAGGAGGTGACGTCTGCAGTCTTACTGCCAACTACTCCACTACCGTGACCTTGATCTGCTCGAATTCTGGACTCCTGGTACACATGCATATTGTCATGTGACATTTGTCCAATCATTATTTGACTGGAATGTCATGTGACATGTGGCCAAGCATCACCTATTTGAATGTCATATAGCATAACATTCATGCCCTAGCAACTTTGAACAACCCTCAGCCAATCAGATTTGTGTGTAGTGTCATGTGACATCTTGTCTGTTGGGCAGGACAAGCCAATGCTGACAAGGAGTCCTAGCAACAACTGTAGCTATGAAGTGACCTTTGTGACCCCAGAAGCCTGTATGATCAACCAGGTGAAGCAAAATAAGTCAGTAACAAAGGACAACTGCGTCTTCACAGGAGAAGGCATTAAGTTGGACTTCAACCAACTGCCTGATCCGGTCAGTTAACATTCACTGTCATGTCTGCGATGCTCCTACAGTACATGGACGTGTGCACAGCTCACGTGTTGTTTTGTTTTCACATACTGTAGGTAACATTTTTAGGCTATCCCTCATTGTCTGTGAACTTCACCATTGCTCGCTGCGACAGTGCCAATGTCACTAACTCTAGTGGTTCAACAGTGCAACTGGGCTTCAATGCAGCCAAGAGCACAGCACAGCGCAATACTGCTGTGATGGTCTTTGATATAAAGGGGACAAAACATGGTAAGTTAAGCCGTGAACCAGTGCTCCCGATGACGTGATGACAGATACAGTTCTGTCGTGTGGTTTGAATCACGTGTCCAGCTGTGATACAGACCTGTACCTTAAATGTTCGTTTCCTTTCAATGCTTCACTTTCTGTCTTTAACGTCCACTTCCTTTCAATGCTTCACTTCCTGTCTTTACTGTCCACTTCCTGTGCCATCCAATGTATGTAGATACAACACCATGCAGTGACACAATAAATGTGCAGATGATTTGCAACCAATCAGATACGTCTGACGATGGGAATCATTACTATGATGGGGTGAGTGTGTGTGGAGAGGAAGGGCAGGGTGGAGGTAGAGAAAGTGGCGAGGTTGCATGCAGGTATATTGGAGAGCTAATTTGTAAGTCACGAGGAGCAGTGCGATGTCAGTTTGTCGTCATCAACTCAAGCAGGGTTTTCATCAGAGTACATGTAAAAATACGTAGCAACATTACACAATAATTCCCCAGCAGTAATGATATTCATCAGTTATGATTGTATTCATTGCTCTTACTCATGTTGCTGTATAGGTGTCTGCCTGTGTGTACTCTCTTCGCTGGTACACTCGATTTGCTTGCACGGCCAGCCAGGTGGCCTGCCACTTTCACAATGGTTCTAGTGCCTTCGAGCTGTCTCCTCTTCGCAGTGAACAAAGCCACACAGTCCGTGATGCTTCGTAAGTAAATTACCATCTTCTTGTCTGCCTCTCATGGCTGCCGTACTTCCTTCAACCTCACTCCCATGGCGGTCCTTCTTCTCCTGTTAGGTCTGGTGATACTTATTACATCAGCATCTGTTCCCCACTACACGGCTCTGGAGTCCGTAAGTTGCCTTCTCTGCTGCTTGCAATGGTGCAAAGCCTCTTGGAAGTGTTGCAAGCTGTAACAAGATGCTGTTTCTATGGCAACAGCTTCTGAATGTGCCCAAGACTCAGCAGTGTGTGTGAAGAGGAGTGACGGCGCAGTTCAAGACTTGGCCTCCATTACCACTCAGAAGCTGTTACTGTCAGGTATGAATATGTGTGGTTATGGTCACCCCTCGCTCCCACCCTCACTCCACTGTTGCCCTCACCTCTCACTCCTTACCCTCACAGCCTCATCCATCATAATCACATCTTACCACTTACTCATCACTCCCCTTGCCCTCACCTCTCACTCCTCACCCTCACAGCCTCATCACTCCCCTTACTCCCATCACTCACTTGTATCTCCACTCCCCCCTCACACCCAACCCTCACCTGTTGCTACCCACTCTCATCACCCACACTTCACCCTTCACACCTCTCCCTCATCACTCACCTATCCCCAGTCACACCCCTCACCCCTTACCCCTCACCTCTCACTCAGACGACAATAAGTATTTGATGATCCAGTTTACTTTACGAGGGGGAGGTGATTCCGTTTCGATACAGATGGAGTGTGCTGCAGTGTTTCAAAATCCCACGTGAGTAATGGTATTCGTGACTTACACACCAATGAATTCACTCAGCGTTGTACCTTGGTGTGTAGGTTTACTGAGAAGCGTTCCACTAGCTACTGGTTCTCATGGAGGACACCTTACGGCTGCAGGGAGAATCCGAAGTAAGTGCTCTGCACTTGTCCAGCTGTGTGAGGTGATGACGCCCTGTGTATCATCAAGCGGTGTGTGTGTCACTGTGTGTGTTTGTTATTAAAGTTTTAGGCCTTTAAGGCTTACAGTATATGCCTTGCTGTGTGTGTGTGTGTGTGTGTGTGTGTGTGTGTGTGTGTGTGTGTGTGTGTGTGTGCGTGTGCGTGTGCGTGTGCGTGTGCGTGTGCGTGTGTGTGTGCGCTCTACATCATTCTACTTTTGTGTGTAGGGGACCTGTCACTTGCTCCTGTGACACACAAGAGTGCCCTCCTAACCCACCCCCTTCCTCGTCGGTCGAGCTGTCGTATACTTCATTCAACATTGCTCAGATTAAGTAAGATGGTGACACCAAGAATGGGTACATGTGCGAGTGGGTGTGGGTGGGGTGAGGATGAGGGTGGGAGTGTGAGGGTGGGTGTGCAGTTGGTCAAGAGTGATGATAGATTGAAGTCATTAGTTGACAAGATTGCCGTGAAGAGACACTGACAGTTAGACTGAACTAGCATTTCATTGAAGCAACCGTCTCTTATCTCCTTCCTGCAGGCTAGGGAGTTTCACTTTCTCTGCTCCTAACAAGCAGTACTTCTTTTCGATCTGTGAGGCTTGTGACGCCAAGGCATGCAAAGATAGGGACAGGAGTCCAGCCAAGGGTACCACGAAATTGGCTGTGAACGCAGTACAATTTGTAGTGGAAGGTGTGGTTTTGCTGTATTTGTAGTTGTGTATGCAAGTACACACGTGTGTACAGTTTGCTGTGATGTTTGCCATATGAATTTGTGAAGATTTGCAAATGTACATGTGACAGATGGACACACACACACACACACATGCATGCAGATGTAAACACACAAACACACAGACACACACACACACACACACAAAGCTTTGTTCCCTCCCTCACCTGCTGCACAGATAACTACCTCAGTATTGAAGGTTCAAATGACAAGTCTTTGAAGGTCACTGTATCACTCAGTTGTCTTAATGTCTCAACGACGACAACAGAGGTGATGCATCCCCTCTCTATGCCCTCACTCTGCCTCTCCTCTCCTTACAGACTCGCCCTCTTTACTGTCCTTGTGTATGCAGTTGCTCGAATGCTTCCTTGTGTGTCTGACATGTCTTACGATCCTGACCTCAGTACTGTCACTCTTTAAAGGTCTATTCTCTGTCACCTCCCTAGCTCCTCTTTGTGTCTGAGACCAACAACCACTTCCTTTTAACAGGAAGCACCTCTTTCTGTAAACGGTAAGTATGACCACTCCAGGAACAACACTGCTTGTGTGTACGTGTAGCGGTATCTGAAGAGCACCATGTTTAACAAGTATTTCGAGTTAAAACACTCGTGGGGCAATGATGGGGCGCCCCAAACTCGAACTACTTGCTAGCAATGGTGTCCACATTTTTCATGCCATTTAGCATCCCTCTAAGTCCTAGAATGACCCCAGGATGCACCATGCAGAAGTAGCATGAATGCCTCCGGGGCAGCCATCTTGTTATTGGACCTGTTCTTTTCCAGCTGTTTCTTCTCGAAAATGTCCTGCTCAGGATTTGCGCTGGCTTAGTATTACGAAGAAGTGTTCTGAAATACTTCTCACTCGATTGAATGGCTGCACAAGTGAGGATGAAGCGAATAATAGCTTAGTAAATTCAACAAACCCCACAGTGCCGCCATCTTGACAGATATATATATATACGTATATATATATATAATTATATATATATATATACGAACATGAAGCCATACAAAAACCAAAATCTGAAAACCTTCGGCACCCCAAAAAGGAGACAAAACACATTCCTACCACTGTGTCTGACTTTCAACATGCAATAGGTACATATGAATATGTACCTCTTTGCTGCATCTAGACTGTTGGTGTCAACCTGCTACACAGCGTGAGTGTTCAGTGCCAGTCTCATCTGCGGCAGCCCCAAACTTGCATGTGTACTCACTCGCTGAACTCCCACTCTTGCTCACAGTGCTGTGGAGGAGCATCCCAACACTGACATTGTTGGACATCACAACAACCTCTGCTGGTTTTATTTTAACTTCCCTCCTTCCCTCCTTCCCTCCTTCCCTCTCTCTCCTTCCATCCTCCTCCTCCTCCTTCCCTCCTTCCCTCTGACTCCCAACAGGAGCGTTGTGCTTCCAGCCTCTGAAGGTCCTGGGACCCACTCCACCCCGCCCCCATTTGCCACCTCTAGCCAAGCAAGCATTGCTGTTGTGGCAATAGCCGTTTCAATCATTGTTGCAGTAGTTATCGGAGGGTGTCTTTTTGTTCTCTGCAAGAACAAAAAACGGAGGTACCTTCCTGTGTGCAGCATGGTTGTATGGTGTGAGCTGTCTAGAGACCACTGATGTTCTTTTACACACACCAGCTGTATTACACACACACACACCAGCTGTGTTACACACACACACCAGCTGTGTTACACACACACACCAGCTGTGTTACACACACACACCAGCTGTGTTACACACACACCAGCTGCCTTGAAACTAATGGCTACTGTGAAGGGGTACCAATTAACCCCAAATACCTTATATGGGCATCAGTGACGTGACTTACACTTCAATGGCTTCACAGCTGTCATTAGAATGGGCTACCAGCTGTTCTGTGTTGTGTGCGTCCATCTCCTGCTCTGGGTCACACACTGTCCCTGTCATCTGTTGTAGGTTCGTCATGAAAGGTGTTTTCTTCAGGTTGTTTGCAGTCAAAGACAACGGTCCAGTGAAATACAGAGCTGTGAGTGACTGTATTGTTATCATGTTGTCTCACTTACAGGGCCACATATCACCCTTTTGTCATTGCCACTTCTCATCCTCAATCTTGCAAATGTTCCTCTTTTCCTTCTTGTTGCATTGCCTTTAATCTCTCCCTGTCTTCTCCCCCTCCTCCCCCCCTTCATCTATTCTCATTCCACCATCTCTCTTCCCATCTCCTCCCCTCCTCCCCTTCCCTTCCCTCCCCTCCTCCTTTCCCTCCCTTCCCTATTCCCTCCTTCCCTCCCCTCCTCCCTCCATGTGTTCACCTCCCCCTCCACCACAGCTGAGTCAGGAGGACACAGAGGAAACAGCTGTTTTGTTGGCAATGGACCGTCAGGGTGATGGTGATAGTGACACTGACAGTGAAAAAAGTGACAGTGAGCCTAAAGGTGACAAAAAGGCAGTCAACCCCAAGCTCGACGACCCGGGACATGAGCTTGTCACAGATGACGAAATGTTGGAGTTATAAGCCAGGCTGTTTTGGTCACATGACAGTCACTTGTAAGGATTTTAATTATGGCTGTATAATGCATGTGTGGTAAACAATGCTTGCTGTACTCTTAAGTGAAATTGCTGCTGTCTATTCAAAGAAATGCGTATCAGCTGAGCGAGTTTGTGGTATGCTTGCTTGGTTTTGGCAGGGCAGAAATGTACATCTCTACACAATAACAATATTTGAAAAATATTAATGGCCAAGAGACATGCATGAATAGTGCAAGTTATTATTATTTAATAGATAATTGTTGAATACATATATTTACATGTGGTCAAGAGACAAATAATTCTATTACAGTATAATTATACTTCAGTAGTATGTATGTACAATCATAATATACGTATTATTGTGTCTATCAAATACGTATTCAACTCAGTATGAGTGCAATAAGTGGTTTATTGCTCAATACCTAAAGGCCGTGTGCTAGTGAGGCTGCATCCTCCCAGGGATGTCACACCATCAAACAGACATACAGAATTACACCAATTGCACCAAATTTACACCACAGATCAATCGTATATATATAAACTCAAGCAAAATGTACGACTTAACTACAATGTTGGTATGTGCGCACAAGCAAGTACACTCTAGAAAAGGAAACTCTACCACACATACATGAGGCTAATGTGACGTTGGTTATTAACCACCGTGGCACAGACAGGCAGGTTGACGTCAGCCTAGCTCGGGCAGACTGTTGACTCGGATTTGCATGAACTTGCTCAGGGCGTTCTTCAGAAGGAGGATCTGTTTGGACTTGAAAATGGCTGACTCTCCCGTGCTAGGGACAGTGAGGTGCAGCTCCTGCTTCTCATTGGCCACATCCCAGTTCAAACCGTCCAGGTAGTACACCTGAACTAGCACCTGGCAACGATCGAGGCAGACACATGAAGCACTGACTCAGTGTACTGTATGTTGTACACACACACACACACACACACACACACACACACACACACACACACACACACACACACACACACACACACACACACACACACACACACACACACACACACACACACACACACACACACACACACACACACACACACACACACACACACACACACACACACACACACACACACACACCACATTTTCTACATTTTTGCCCCGTTTATCTACAGTACGCAGCCTCACACTTGGGTCCCTGCTTATGACAAAGACGGCCTTTGGGTTGATGGCCAGCGTGAGGGTACGCCCCTGCCACTTGCTCAGTTTAGCTGGCTGTAGGAGGAGGGAGGGGTCAGGTTGGTGTGTGTGTGTGTGTGTGTGTGTGTGTGTGTGTGTGTGTGTGTGTGTGTGTGTGTGTGTGTGTGTGTGTGTGTGTGTGTGTGTGTGTGTGTGTGTGTGTGTGTGTGTCTGTCCGTATGTCTGTCTGTCTGTCTGTACATGTGTAGGCATTCCCCCCTGCATCCCCCAGACATACCTTGGATGTACACTGTGCCCTGAAGTACATTGACCCATAGAAGGGCCACTGGGAACAATACTTTATGTACTCCTTGAGCAGCAGCTGCACATAATGAGGGTGAACTAATACATAACCAATACAAACATACATATAAGTTATATACAGTAAGTTGTATATAAAACTGTTAGCATAAATGTATATACAAAGAGGAACAACATCATGATCTTGTTGATAATAGTTACATAAAGGAGTGGGTCACAGTAAGGAAGCATTCAATTATAGATATTTCAAGCTGTAGGTCATGCAAGAGCTGTAGGTCATATGAGTATATATGTAGGTCATGCAAGAGCTGTAGGTCATATGAGTTGTATATAAACTAGTAGCATAGGTCATGATCTGCATTAGAGACATACGTAGCCTGTTTAATGACTTGTGTGGCTAGGTGCAGAGATGATGGGGGACAGGACTGGAGAGCGGTTAGTGATGCTCTCCACTGCTTAAGCAGTAGCAAAGCTAAGCACTATCAGGTAAGGAGTCGTACGCTGGTGCAAGGTGCTCCCAGC
>OX465052.1:754667-772167 GCA_949841015.1 Aplysina aerophoba | reverse complement strand
CTTGCCTTCCTTGCGGCGAAGGACAAGTCCTGCCAGCTTGATGGGCGGAGAGGGTATGTCCCTACGAGAGGAGGAGGGTGACGGAAGCTCATGGTGATTGCCAAAGGCTTGCAGCAGTCGTCACATCTCGTGTAGTGTGGCGAGACAGTGCCTATGTGTCCCGTTGCCCGTTGAACACAGCAGCCAGCGTACACATGTGGAAGGGCGGGGCGCCTTGAGCAGGTAGCGTGTGGTGCACTGCAATTAAGCGAGTCCCTCGATTTCTCGACGTTCGCTACGTTCTAACACACATGCAGCGTAGTTCGATGCACACTCACTTCTGGTACACCGAAGATCCGCGGCTCGCGGATTTCTCCATTTTTCTGGGCGTTGCTGGCTTGCTCGATAAAGCGACCGTCGCTCGAATAACCCCGCCCCTTCTAGTCACGTGCATCAACGTAATATAGCATATATACTCAAGCAGCAAAATAATGGGATACATGACTTACGCAAAGGTGCCTTCAAATACTAATAGGTGGATAAAAATCTATACCACGCACACAATATTATGCCCACACAAATGCACTAACACAATGTCATATAATTATTGTTTGTCCAGAAATTATGTAAGGACGAAACACCACCAAATGGAGGATAAATTATATATAATATGCAGCATAAAATTAATAGCAAACGCAAGGAAATGCATATAATTAAAGCATTGTTTGAAAAGAAACCACGTTTTGTGTTTGGGGTCTGAAAAACAACAAACAGTGCAGCGCAGCGCAGCGCATATGGTGAAGCACTACTTCATGTGGTGCATTATGGCTCGCAAGGCATAAAGGAGTTCTGCTTGCAGACGTGCTTCAAGGACAATTAGGTTTATGTGGACCTGTGGAGGGAGATACAGGGGTAGTACAGAGTGTAGGCGACATATGTCTGGTATGTGCGCGCACGTGCATGTGTGTGTGTGTGTGTGTGTGTGTGTGTGTGTGTGTGTATGCGCACATGCATGCACATCTATGACCAGAGGACAGCTCAAGCATGCAGAAGGAGTTACCATTTCTGAGTGTTCCAGTCCCAGTTCAGATCTCGTCTCAAAATTGTTAAAGCAAACTTGCTCTGGGAAGCATGCAACCTATAGAAACAAGACAAACAAGTGAACACAATACACTGCTCAACCGCTCTTCCCCCCTCCCCTCCTCCCCTTCCCTCTCTCTCCCTCCCCTCCTCCCCTTCCCTCTCTCTCCCTCCCCTCCTCCCCTTCCCTCTCTCTCCCTCCCCTCCTCCCCTTCCCTCTCTCTCGCTCCCCCTCCCTCACCATTCTGATGTACGTCTTGAAGGAGATGGTCAATATCTTGTTGACCTCCTTGTAATTGTAGTCATCTCGCCGAATTCCTTTTATACTCTGGATGTAGTGCCACACTGCATGTCTGAATGGCTCTGTATCAACACCCTCCTCCTTTCCAACCCTGGAAGGCAGGGGGGACAAGGAGAGGGGAAGATGTGAGGTGAAAGGGAGGCAAGAAGGCAGACATGCAACCGTCTCTTCCACACACAAGGAACACAACTATTCAGCTCTTTGAGAGCAAAGGAGGAGAGGTATTGTAGCATGCTCTCTTGGTAAAATGCTTAGTTATTGTCTCTGCAATTGATTGGTTGATCTTCTTGGCAATCTGATTGGCTGATACTCCTGGCAATGCAACTGTTTAATGTGACATGTACCTTGGCCCCTTCACTACTGGATTGTTAAGCACTCACTTTCGATATGTGAATGAAAATGTCACGTCAAACTTCTCGTCTAGCAGTGATGCTGCTTCGTTGAAAAAACGACTGACTAGAGGAAAGCCGTGGTCCTCCCAGGAATACTCCTATTGGGAGGAGGAACAAGCAAGAGCAGCTGTGATTTGTGAAGTGAAGCAATAGTGACTGTGCAATAAACCTGAAGTGTTGCATCATCAATTGCACCCACACATCAAAAGTAGGTATCTCCTACTTGGTGATGACCTCAAGTCAATGAAATCCTCAATAAGGCAGTAGTAGTTAGCATTACTTAAATTATAAAGTAATTAAATTTATTGTTCTTAGATGATGCAATAATGCCACATCCATGGTATCGCTTTCTCATGCCCTATTTACCACCAATCTTTATTAGGTCAACCCTAATTGCATCATCCTAGTTAGCTATGGCTCAACACTTTAGCACACTCCATCACCTGAGGTGCTAATGTGTCTTCATTGTCTGGGGGCAGCGAGGTTCCTAATGGACTCGCAACTCACTTGCATGCACTACAGAAGCAATAAACACACACACACACCTGCCCATTCTACCCACCTACATCCACCCCGCCCACTTATGCCACACCCCATTCTACCCACCTACACCCACCCCGCCCATTTATGCCACATCCCATTCTACCCACCTACACCCACCCCGCCCATTTATGCCACATCCCATTCTACCCACCTACACCCACCCCACCCACTTATCCCACACCCCATTCTACCCACCTACACCCACCCCGCCCATTTATGCCACATCCCATTCTACCCACCTACACCCACCCCGCCCATTTATGCCACACCCCACCCAACAGCAGTGTCGTGTCAGAGCCTCACCGTGCTCCTCATCTTAGCAAGGGAGAGTGTGTCCTCGTGGGTGAAACTAGGTTCGTCCAGGTATTTGGATACCACAGCTGGGACAGGGATGGGCGTGCTGGGTTGGGTCCCCACTGAACAGACAGACAGACAGACAGACAGACAGACAGACAGACAGACAGTATGTGGGAGTACCATGTACATTGTCTGTCCTGGCCCCCTCTCCTTGTATGAAATCAAGTGGCAGACTTGTGTGCGATTGTGTGGCAAGGAGTGCATCAAACTGCTAAAAGTGTATAGTGTGCAAAAATACGTGACCTTCTGTGTCAATCAGTCGGTTGCGCACAGTCAATGCATAAAAAGTGAGGGGATGTTCATGCATACATGAGACACCTGCATTGCTTCCACTTACATTCTCGTGTTGAGACGGAGGCTGCATAGTATGCGTCCTTTTGCTCTGTAGTTTCCTCCTCTGAATGATCCGAAGCCTCCTCTATCGTGCGAAGCATGTCCCTGAGTGGACAGCCGTAGCTATCAGAACCTGGTAGAGAGAGGGAGAGGGAGAGGGGTGGAGGGTGGTGAGGCAGGCACAAAATGACGTGGATAAGGTCTACTGAAGTGCTATGTACATCACTAGGTGCTAGGCAGTCAAGAACATGGTTCCCCAGCCCTTCAGGACCACAGCCCCTCCCTTGTTTCTTCCCTGACCATCACCCACACAGCAATTACTATCGCATTGCAAAGGAATTGTTGAAACCCAAACACCACTCCATCTTTGTCGTTAAACATCCCATTCCACACATACATACGTACATGCAGAAATATTTTCACACAAACAGGATGTGCTAGAAGTGAATGATGTGCACACCCAAACAAGGAATGGTCAGGCTGAGGGTCACAGGGGCTAAGCAAACTTCTCACCGCCTGAGTCGCCACGCGTGTGCATGCATTTTCGCTGCCTGGTGACTCACTCTGCATGAAGTACTCCACTATTGTGTTTGTTACTGGGTTGTATTGTGGCGTCTCTATCGGAGACACACAACTTTCACTGGCTGAGACCACTGATCCCTCTGAGTGAGTTGAGTCTATGACAAGGTCATTGGTGAGGCAGAGCGAGGGGTTGGAGTAAGTCATTGCTACAGGAACATCCTGGTTGAAGGTGTGTCCGCAGGGCGTGTCCACCTCAGGTGTGATGCCACATCCGAGGGCAAACCCAGCCAGCGAGTGGTAGTGAGACATGATGACAATAGCTTGTGTGAGCTCAGTGATTGACCAGCTGTCGTGACCAATTAAGAGCTCCTAAGGGTGGAGACAGACGGACGGACAGACAGACACGAAACTTCGCTTATACGTACTCTGTAGTGACACACTGCATAACATACGTATGTATGCACATATGGGGAGACACAAGGGCATGCATAGTGTATCCTCCAACACATTCCATCCATTTTCACGTAATAGCAACTCCCTTGAGCTCCGACTGTCGCAGTTGTCCGATTCAGTATTCGAGGTGGAATTCACCAATAACCAGGCTTCACCTCACTCCTACCCTTCCCCTCTCCTGCCCCCCTCCCCTCCCCTCCCCCCTTCCTTTCTCCTGTCCTCCTCACCTTGATGTCTCCTTCACTGACATTCCACGGCTGATGAGCTAAGAGACGGTTCAGCTTCAAAAGGTTGTACAGTTTACGAGGCAAATGATGCAGTCCGTGCAACCACTTGACATCTCCACCGCACGCCAGGAACTCCGGCTCCAGAATGGAAACCTACGAGGAGGATGCATAATGGTAATGATGGGATGAAAGTGAAAGAGAAGAAGCAAACTGTGTGGTGTGTGTGTATAATGGTAATGATGGGATGAAAGTGAAAGAGAAGAAGCAAACTGTGTGGTGTGTGTGTGTGTGTGTGTGTGTGTGTGTGCGCGCGCGCGTGTGCATGGCCTGTATACCTTTAGTCTAGCCCACTTGACCCTCCACCACCGGGTTCTTACACCACAGATGCCTTCTATGGTATAAGCACCCAGCAGTAGAGAGGGTCTAGCAGGCTAGACTAAAGGTACAGGCCTCAAAGGATGCCACAGAGCTGAGTGGAGCAGTGGGAGATGGCACGACAGACAGTTCTCTTGAAGCCTTCAGGAGTACAACAAATTGTCATGAGTACATTCCATGCAGAATACATACAAGACCGCTCTTACCAGGTATCCACAGCGATGGCGGCTGGCGGCCTGCAGGAGGAAGAGGGGCAGTGGGAGGGGTAACACAGCATGTGGGGGAGGGGCAGTGGGAGGGGTAACACAGCATGTGGGGGAGGGGTAACACAGCATGTGGGGGAGGGGCAGTGGGAGGGGTAACACAGCATGTGGGGGAGGGGCAGTGGGAGGGGCAACACAGCATGTGGGGGAGGGGCAGTGGGAGGGGTAACACAGCATGTGGGGGAGGGGCAGTGGGAGGGGCAACACAGCATGATTCATCTATAGTCTATTCACCACTTCACAGTGAGCATTCTCTGTGTGACCTTTGCAGGTGGTAAGTGTGGCATTGTGTGCTTTTGATGGCCATTTACAAAATATTACCTTTTTAGAGAAAACACCACAGGCAGAATGGGGGGGGGGTAGCCAAGGAGACCCTTTCAATTACCTGATCACTGGTAAGCGTCTTGCCAGTGACCCACACAAGGTGCGTACTGCTGTACTCACATACCTACATACATACGTAGTTCACACAGCACCCGACTCGGCCAGATGGGGAATTTGTACACTGTGCCCATTGTAGGGAGTTCGACCCCCCTTTCAGTGACAAATGGTAGCAATGGATTGTGAATCTTCCAATCTGGATTCATGCACAGCACCTGACTAGCTTGCCACAGTCCGCCCACGAGGACAGTCCCAAAAAGGAAGCCACTGTGTCACAGCAGAGAACAGAATAGGACAACCTTCAAGTGGCTCCCAGTAAGTCATCCCCAGAAAGTGCTCAGCGGATGAACAGGCAGCCCAGGATGAACAGGAGTACATGATGAGATGGTCAGTGGAGCGTGTGCTCCCAGATGGAAACCCTATCAAGGCCCTTGTGTTAAAATTGGCCAAATTCATTAGGCACAATGCGATATACATGTAAATTCAACATTAGTCACAAGCTGCTGCCTCAGTGAGTGGGCTGATGCTAATGGGACAGGATGCACAGACAGCTAGGTCAGGTGGCTTCCAGTAGCAAGAAAGGGCTTCTTCTCCAAGGACCATTCATTCACCATGTACTGCTTCCACTAGTCTATTATGGAGTGCCTGCCTGATGAGGCCAGACAGACTACGGTGAGGTAGAGCCAAGGGTGAAGGTGAGTTTGTCCTCAGATACCATGCTGAGAGACAACTGGCTGGTTGGACTTTTGGCAACAGCTTTCATCATGTCATGGCTGTCCAGTTAGTGTGTTTCCTGTTTGGAGCAGTTGTGGGCAGTTTGTTTCTAGTTGCCACAATGCCATCACAGCCCACAGTGTACCAGACTGAACTGCTGACACATGATGCAACATTTTAGGTAACAACACCTTGTCAGCTACAGAAAAGTCAGTTGGGGTACCCTGTGCAGGACCACTGGTCTGCAGGGCATGAATTACAGTGCCCCTGTGAAGGACCACTGGTCTACAGAGCACGAATTACAGTGCCCCTGTGAGGGACCACTGGTCTACAGGGCATGAATTACAGTGCCCCTGTGAGGGACCACTGGTCTACAGGGCATAAATTACAGTGCCCCTGTGAGGGACCACTGGTCTACAGAGCACGAATTACAGTGCCCCTGTGAGGGACCACTGGTCTGCAGGTCATGAATTACAGTGCCCGTGAGGGACTACTGGTCTGCAGGGCATGAATTACAGTGCCCCTGTGAGGGACCACTGGTCTACAGAGCACGAATTACAGTGCCCCTGTGAGGGACCACTGGTCTACAGGGCATGAATTACAGTGCCCCTGTGAGGGACCACTGGTCTACAGAGCACGAATTACAGTGCCCCTGTGAGGGACCACTGGTCTACAGAGCACGAATTACAGTGCCCCTGTGAGGGACCACTGGTCTACAGGGCATGAATTACACACGTATTATGTCTTTCTCTGGGCAACCCCCCCCCCTGCATTGGATACCGCTCTGACTGGTTGATAGATTGATTGGATACCACTCTGACTGGTTGATAGATTTGATTGGATAGTGTCCACAGTGTTTGGAATCACTATGATTGAAACTATTCTCTAAATGTGCTGCCAAGCTCTACAGAAGGGACACCACCAACAGGATGTGAGGGCATCCTTTCTCTGATACCATCAGTCTAATGTGTACACATACAACTACCTAATCAATACAGGTTGCTCCCCCCCTCCCCCCCAGGAATTTACATCCTTTGTAAATGCCTTCCTTACATCTAGACCCTACAGCACCCACAGGGAGGGGCTAGCAAGCCAAGGTACAACATTCCACCAGACACAAAAGGAAATACCTTCCCACCTTGTGACCGGAAACACATATTGATGGTATGCTGGCTCAACCTCCTTCACTTTCTACACCATCCTGTGTATTAACACAGCACCAGCAGGCCTATTGTCTCTTCCCTCCAATCCCCTCCCCCCCTCTCCTCTCCCTCTCCCCTCCCCTGCATTCTCCTTACTAGCTCCCCTTCTCTCCCTCTCCACCTCAAAAGGTCAGTGTGCACAAGGTAACAACCAACACAGTTATACTAACAGACCGAGTATGTTTGAGTCAAGAAGGTCCTCTATTGTCTCTTCCCTCCAATCCCCTCCCCTTCTCTCCCTCTCCCCTCCCCTGTGTTCTCCTTACTAGCTCCCCTTCTCTCCCCTCCCCTGTGTTCTCCTTACTAGCTCCCCTTCTCTCCCCTCTCCACCTCAAAAGGTCAGTGTGCACAGCTAACACAGTTATACTAACAGACAGAGCCTGTTTGAGACAAGAAGGTCCCCTAATGGTCACTTGATCAATGGCCCTTTCACACATCATGAAAGGTCAGTGGTGTTGTGTTGGCTGAGTCAGCACACACACACAGCAGCTGCTGCACAGAACAGGAGCAGCTGCAAACAGCTGGTCACACTTACAAATGGAATGATATAAATCACATGATTGCAGCATGGGAAATTCAGAATGGGGACTCTTGTGTGACGCCCAATTACACACCACATAAGACTGCAAACTCCCAAAGCTGCAGTCACACACTGATGCATGTGAGGTGCAACAGGACTTAAAATTGAGCACTGCCACTGCCACAGACCCTTCCCCACCACTGAATATGACACTCACCTGATAACACAGATTATACAAATCCCCCAAATGATTCCCAAAACACAGGGGCAGTTGTTACCATAGATACAGGCTGGTCTTACACATAACACCATTTATCCACACATTTGCTGTACCCTAGGCAATAATTGGCCAAATAGGAAGTAACTGCAGGACGGCACCGGAACACTCACCAGTATAGCAATGTACACTCTGACATTGAAGGCCAGGGGCCCGTCTCCATGCATGAGGAGGTGGTGTGCCCTGAGGAACACCTCCAGGTACTCAGGGTGGTACCCCATCAGCTGAACGAGGTGGGACACACGAAGGTCTGTCAGGAAGGCATCTTGGAAGAGGTTTAGGGTCTTGTTCTGAGGTGAGCCAGACAGAGCGTGAGGGAGGAAAGAGGGAGTTTCTGATACGCTACATTCACCCACTCACTACTGCACACAATTACTACCAGCCTACTTTGCACACATCCCACACCCCACACCATCCCACCCCACCCCACCCCACCCCACACACATCTTGGGTACAAAGTAGAGGAGGGTGACACAAAATGAAGATCCATTCCACTTCAGGTGGGACAAATTTTTAATTCCCAAAAGTGAACTACACAATGGGAGTCACATGTTGCTACACTAACAGGATGTACGCCATGTACAGTACATGCATGCATGTATGTATGCAGAGGAGTTCGGACTCACCACGGGGCTACCAGGGACTTGTTCTGTATCGATCTTTACAACCTGCAGGGAAGAGGAGGGAAGAGGAGGGAAGAGGAGGGGAAGAGGAGGGGAGAGGAAGGGAAGAGGAGGGAAGAGGAGGGGAGGGGAGGAGAAAATCTAGGTGACCAGAATGACAATTAGCAGAGCCACCGGTTGTGTAAGGTCTTTAAAATTGGTACAAGGCAGTTATGGTTCTGTGAATAACCGAGTGTATGATCGCTATCATTCCCATTTTTGGGCCTGTAACATGTTTATTACGGCAATCGCTACAGTTTCAGTGTTTACCGTCCTGTTTTCACACTGCCATCACTCATATGATTAGGGCATTGGAACAGCAGTACCTCACGTGAATTCCAACGGTGCATGGCTGGCAGGTGAGATTCTGCAGTTCACTACTGTAACGACATGATTGATTGCGATGCGGAGTGCGCAAATGAGACAAGTAACCCTGAAATGAGCTGTACAAGTGGCCGCCTCCCAAACAGCGATTATCACTATGAAATTTGTTCCACTACAAGTTGATCTGATACAGCCCTCCCCCTCAATGTCTGTTGCTATCCTATTGGGCAAACCATAGATAGTAGAGAACAGGGATTGGCAACTCCCGATTTCACACCTTGTTAACACCTACATCCGGGTTGGATGACCTTTGCTTGCCGCAACGAAAATGGCGTCGCCGCCGCCGCCGAGACGCTAAAGACGATGCTAACGTGCTAACGGACGCTTTCAGAGTCTTTGGGACGCAGAAAACGAGTATTCAGAACGAAAGACTACGATGTGGATCGTGTGATTAGGCTTTTCCTGAGCTGGTCTGACATTTCGTTACTTTGTATGAATGGATTGAAATACAAAATTGGTCATTTTGTCTACCTATGTACCTTGCTCAGGATACTTAGCATAATCAAAATATTAGTTGGAAGGCATACACCAATCACTATAGGATTGGTCTAAGTCAAAAAGATCATCTGAAATGCCCTCTCACAACCAGGAAAGGTACAGAACTACACCACACTAATAATCAGCAGTTGTACACTATGAGGCCTGACAGCACCCCGGAATTAAGAGAAATCTCTTCAAAACCGGTCTAAAGGCATGCTACAGGGACTGCACAGTATTGTTCTTTAAGCCCTTTGAGCATACATGCAATGTCATTGGCAGTAGAGGTACAGAAAGTCCTATTACAAGGTAAAATGATCAATAATTGAGCCTTGCAGTGCCTTTATGTGTGTATGTGTCTGTTTTTTCAACACCTATCCACTCTATAGCCCTTAAGGGACCTTGAGCTATCTTTTTGTGGGTTTGCAGTGCTTTGTGACCTTCTCCTGGTGGTTTGTTCTTCCACAACTGTCCCTTCTTCTCCAAATCTCTCTTTCAAAGGTCGCGCCAAAAATCATATTATAACACTTAACAAGGTGTCAGTTCTAACCCGGATGCATAACCAGTAAACACAGTATAAAATAATACAACAGTACAGGAGAGTTGCCAATCCCTGTTCTCTACTATCTATGGGCAAACCCACCAGCCCTTACATCACTAGGGTTTGATTCACATGTTATGAATACCATTAACTATCCAGTTAATTAATGGTATTCATAACAGTCTGGTATGTTAAAGGTCACTAGGAGGCCATGTTGGAGAGCTCATTTGATTACGGGCTTGGGTGCAGTGGGAAAGGGGTGAAGTGGGCTGAAGACACTGTGATGTGGTCTTGAGAGTCTAGTGGAGATGCACTTCTCGAGTTAGGGAAGTAAAGTGGTAAATCTAATTGTGGGCTGAAGACATTTACGTACTGCTTTTACACGGAGCTTTGAAACCGAGGTCAACCCGTGTTAGCTACCCGGGTTTCCGTTCACAAGGCGGCGATCATCGTTGCGTCAGCTCGCATATTGCAAAAGTGTTTAAGATGGCGTACGAAATTTGATCGTTTGGCGCTCTGCTGTGGCTGCGTAGAAGGTGCGAAGTATCCCAATGGACTACTATCCAGGAAAAGACCAAGTAGATTGGGCCTTCTTCGGTTTATTGCGGCACAGGAGGAACAGCAGACATTTTTACTTTTACTTGTTGCGGCGCACATCTGTCGCGTTCCTGCGAAAAAGCAGCTTTCGGGTCAAGCCATGGAATCACAACAGGATGGATTCCTCTCCTCAAGGCCAGTAGGGTGATATTTCGCTGTCGTTCTACATTCTTCCTCGTTCCACCATCTTAACTCGCTTCGCACCTTGGTTAAACTGGGGTCAACCCTACTGCGAAGCAGGGTTGACGCTGCTTCGTAACCAGGGTTCACCCCGCTTCCGGTAGTACCATGTGAACACGTTAACCCGGTATGAACCCTGTTTTGCAGGTCCATGTCAAAAGGGGCAATTGTGATGTGGTACACTATTTTCTGCCTTGTTTAGTTGTCACGAGGCAATTGTTGGCAGATTGCTGGGTGTGCCCCCAACTACTGTGACATGTGACAATATCTGGCATGTTCCACGTGTTGTCGCCTTGTGGTGCTGTGTTGTGTCTAGCGGCGATGGGTGCGTCTGCCAGTGCCAAATGCAGGCAGCGCAAGGATGTGTCAGTATGCAGACAGGGACAGCACATAAGGCACCGGATGCGCTTCATTCGCTTTCGCCATCCCACTGCCTCCTGCACTACCACCATGACCAGGCATACAGTCCACTGCAGGCCCATCTGAACAGGTCCTGGGCGGCTTGGTATGTCTAACATGTTCACAAGTTTGCTTACACACTCACTAGAAGGTTTAATAATTCCAGGCATTTCGGTGACCCTTGGCTACCTGTTTCACTGAAGAAGGCTACCGACCGAACTGTCTGGAGTTAGTGAATTCCTCTGTCCAGTGTACACAGACTTGAATCACCCCATTGTCATGTGCTGTCACACCACCTGTACTTGAATGAGTGGAGTGCTTCATTCAAGCTCACCACGACAACCACAAGACTATTGGTGGGTTGGTCTAGCACAAACATGATTTGTAAATTCCTAAGAACATGAACGATGATATCACAGCCAGGGGAATGGGGGAGCCCAATAGACGTGGCTCCCCCATGTCTGAAGACCAAGAGAGATCATCCAATACATAGTCTCACCTATCTACAAACACAGTTCTTTCACATTCTCTGCCAGTGTAACTATTAAAGCATGCATGTATAATAACTGCCCACACAATGTGATTATTCCACTTTACTAATCCCTACCTCTAGAAATCCAAGGTTAATGAGACCTTTGACCTTAATCAGTGGGAGGACTGCAGCTAATGTGTCTATTGTACCATTTGAAGCTCTGCTTCATGACACCTACAGCGTTTGAAGCTCTGCTTCATGACACCTACAGCGTTTGAAGCTCTGCTTCATGACACCTACAGCGTTTGAAGCTCTGCTTCATGACATCTACAGCGTTTGAGGCTCTGTTCCCAGCAGTCATGTTAACACACTTGGTGGAAGTGTTTCATCATCTTATACAGTAGAGGCAAACTGCTTCTTGTGACTAGCAATTTGAACCTGTGACTTGAAGTGTTAAGGTGCCAATGATGCAACCCAGAGGTTACTCAGCGGTTTGTCAACTCCTTCCAATCTCAGCTACTCCTTCTCTTCTTACAAACTGCATGCAAAAACAATGCTTAAGAGAATTTGAAGTTCCCGTGAACTTTGAGCAGCAACCAGGCTTAACTCTGTTCCAGCCACCCTGTAGTCACACATCTCATCACAATACCAGTCACTTGTGCAACATGCTAAGTGGTTCCCCATGCCACTTCACTTCATTTTACACCAGCCTCATTCACCTGCACTTGTAGTGCTTCTACTCACAGGCAGAGATTACATTTTTGGTACCCAAATAGACAAGTGTAATGATATTCATTGTGTCAGGCGGAAATGTTTGGGAATTTTCAAAGCCACACCTTCTTCCCACCCACCTCCACACCTCCAACAGCCGGTCTGCCTAGCACACTCTGGCATGCCACAGATATTTAGCGCATGATGCAACTTCACAACAGCCTCTGAGTACAACAAACAAACACCACCTGCACTGAACCCACTATAGTATACTGCGGACCACACACATCGCCACAATGATGATATTCATACTCTTTGAGTAGGGGTGTGCCAATTATGCAAGCATAACTTCTCGAATAATCGGTGCTGCTTCGCATTGAAAATTATGCGAGAATATTCGGACAAAATACGGAACCTGTAGATTATTACGCAACAGCGGCTCGAAAAGTGTTAGTCGTACAGCCCTCATCTGCTGCCTCTGAACGAGTCTCCTCTCTTCTAAACAATGCCTTCAGTCAGCAGCAACACAGCGAACTACAAGACCACATCGAGGCATCTGTTATGATGCAACACAACAGGCATTAATGCATGCAACAGACTGTCCAGCAGTGCCCTCATGTGTGTTCTTTACTTTTCTTTCATGTATGTTCTTTTATTTAACTTTTACTTGGATTCTTGGATTTTACAAGCCAATTTTGACGATGTGTTTCATTAGAAGTCTGCTGATCTTTGGCAAATAATAGGTGGTGTGCGTGCAATAATAGGTCCAAGTAGCAAAAATATTTGAATAAAATAATGGGGAATATTGACTGAATAATTGGCTCAGGCCTATCTTTGAGTCAGCAAGTCTAAGCAAACCACCCCCAGCTAGTCTGGCTGCTGGACCAAACTTGTCACTCTGTGGGGGTGTGAGGTGGGGGTGTGAGGTGGGGGTGTGAGGCGGGTGGTGAGTTGTACAGTGTCTGTGAAAAGATAGTCTCTTCCTATCCCACCACTTCCGCTAACATGATGGATGGCCAGGGTGGTCTGGTATCATTGGGCCGATACCTTGGTTCTCACCATCCCAAATAATTCTGGCCAATCAGATCACTACTTGGTCACTTGTACACCGGAAAAATATGCGTGAACATGTAAACGTTTTTGTTTTGATATAGATAGTAGCTCTGAGTAGATCTGAGATCGAGTTCTGTACCTGCAGAGATATTTCAGGAATACCTCACAGCATCTCTGCGGAAGCTTCATTTTGATCCGTGACTTTATCCTTCATCAGTGATATCAAAGGGCTTACGACAACGACTATGCTAGAACGTTTTTCTGCTGATAGTTCTACAGTGATCACACTCAAGACTTCAACAAGTTGAACAGGTCAGGAAGCACCGCAAAGCACTGAGACTTCTCTGCTCCGGTTGGAAGAGATACAAAAGCTTCTTCTCTTGTATAAACTTGAAATATCGCCAGTCGTCAGTGACAGAAAAATCGAAATGAGGCTTGAGACTCGTCCCCTAAGAGTTTCGTGCGTGATTTTGGTAGACACGTGGCCATGCAGTGATCTGATTGGCCAGAATTATTTGGGATAGCGAGAGCCAAGGAATTGGCCCAAAGATGCCAGAGCACCCTTTCCGTGGCCATTTCGTTAGCCATTTCGTTAGCGGAAAGGGTGGGATGTGAATGGAGACTAGCACGAAGAGCCACATGGTTAGCTAGGTGAATGGCTTGTTTGGATACTAGCTCACTGTACACTCAACATAGAGGGCTACTCCCAACAACTTCCGTTCATTGTATTGACACATGCCCAAAGTGTAGCTGGTTGTAGACATTCCTGGCACTATACATCAGCCCCCTGTACCCCTTCAAAATGCAATATAACACACACACACACACACACACACACACACACACACACACACTACACACACACACACACACACACACACACACACACACACACACACACACACACACACACACACACACACACACACACACACACACACACACACACACACACACACACACACACACACACACACACACACACACACACACACACACACACACACACACACAACTGTACAGCACTTTTTAAGGCATTATTCACTGAAATGCCATTTTCAAGTAGACTGCACGAGCAGCAGCCTAGGCAGAATAAACATCTGTCTTGACAAATAGGTCTATTGTGCCAAGTACATACATGGCACACAGAAGAGACGACAAGCGAGGTAGAGTTGCACACAGAAGGAGAGGACACCGTGATCTTCCTTGTTGTTGATAATAATGTACATAATAATAAATAATAAACTCAGTTCTTCCTGGAGCACGGCAGCAAGTCACTGGCATGGAGGCCAACAGGAATTATAATCCTTTCAGGCTCTCTCCACAGCCACAACATGGTGTGTGTGTATCTCAGACATACTGAGTGACGTGTTCATACGATTATACAAAATACGTATTATGTGTTTTGCAAACTCACATTTGTATGAGGGATGAAGAGAGAAGGGCTTTGGAACACGGGCTTGGGTATTCTGACACAGCGCCCCTACAGGTGGGTAGGAGGAGGGAGCAGGGAAGGTGGGCTGAATACGAACGAGATGAATATTATTGAAGGCGAATGATGCAAATTGAAAGGTGAACAGAGTGGAGTGAAAGAGAGGAAAGAGTGATGGATGTAAATTCAGGAGTGCCACACGAGGGAGGTATTGGAGTGGTGAAGTGGCGGCGGTGTGTACCCAGAAATGGAAAAGCCACCCAAGTACAAGTATGTCCCAGGCGCACAGACGTGCCTGCATGCACACACACATACACACATACATACATGTACACACTTGTATGCACATACACACACAAGTACACGAGTACAAGATGCAGACTCAATGCTCACACCACTGGCATAGATAACCTGGGTGAAAATAAGGCCAACTAATAGGAGACATTTCTTGATGGGTAAGTGTGGATGGGTTTTAGCACTGTGAATCGATACAGACGGTGAGTGACAACAGATAATGAACAGCACTTTAGCACCCTGGAGCAAAGGGAATGATGAAATATGAGGTGCTCTTTCATCACATCTCCTAAACTCTCTTTGCCTGTAATAGCTTCCCCATCGTACATGGACACTTGGGTCTAAATCCAGCCTACAGGACTGTGACGAAACAGGACGACGTAGGGATAGACCAGAGTAACTGAATATAGTCGGAAATTGCCTTCACAGCAATGACCACGCGCGTACATATTCTGTTTCAATGTACGTACTCGTGCCACTCAGGTCTACCGCTTGGCACGCCACAAACGGTGATGATAGCAACAGCGCACAGCGGCTCGCTAACTCGATACCAGAACGACCACATGTTCTCAGTTAGGCCACCCCGCAAAGCTTGCCCAAAGCCTAACCACACATTTCAATGTTCTGAAGAGGAAACCAATATATCCTGTCCATTCCTATCTTTACGCTGTATTCACGCAGCCCAGACACATGCCCACAGCGAGTGCACACACTCCCATAACAAGCTACAGGCGCTCACTCACTTTCAGTTGTTCGAGAATTCTTTTGAGCCGTTCTCGCACGTCTGCAAACGGGCTGTCCAGAGTGAGTCTCACCGCAATGGGAAGAAAGGACACTAGCTTCTTGTGCGCCACGGCATCGTCACTAGCTCTAGCCCACTGCTCAAAAGAAGAAGCCATGCAGTTCAGAGTTCTCCCCCTCTTTCCCTCGTCTCGCGACTTGAGGTCGACAAGAAACGCCTCCTGATACGGGGTGATATCGGCTGAGACATCGCCATTACACTCCACATACTCGTACTCCGTAGTGAAGTGCTGGGTACATGGAAACGAATCGCTGGGGTACATGCGTTCTAATTCCACCATCTCTGACCGGCAGAGATCTATACGTACGTACTACAACACAATGGATCGAATGATCCACACGCGGTTCGCTTTTGTATGACCCAATCCGTTTCCTCCCTCGCTTCCGCAATTTACTTCCGCGTTTTTACGCAATTTACTTCCGCGTTTTTACGCAATTTACTTCTGCGTTTTTACGCAATTTACTTTCGCGTTCTTACGCAACTTCCGATATTAAAATGGCGTCTTCTGCACTCGCATAGATGAATGTGCAATGGAGGAGGCGAAATTTCTGTATCAGTTTAGAGTCATTGTTGTAGGGAACAGTAAAGTTGGAAAGTCGTCTCTCATCACGCAGTTTGTGGAGGGAACGTATAAGGACGACACTGATCCAACTGTGGGGGTTATGTTCTATGCCAAGGTAGTGGATATCGGTGAGTCGAAGTCTAAGCCTATCAAACTGCAGCTGTGGGACACTGCAGGGCAAGAGAGGTATCGCTCCATCACAAGGTCCTATTATAGAAATGTGGCGGGATGCATGCTTATTTTTGACCTGACCAATCAACTTTCGTTTGATGCAATGACGTCATGGCTGGACGAAGCTCGAATGTGCGCCGATCCACACGAGCCAGTCTTCTTACTGGTCGGGACTAAAATGGACTTGGATGCACAGCGGCAAGTGTCCAAGGAGGCTGTGGAAGGGTTTGCACACTGCAATGGAATGGAGTACATTGAGACGTCGGCCAGGTTGAACCAGAATGTGGAAGAAGCATTCAAGCTGCTTGCAAAGAATATCCATGACAGAATGAATTCGAAGGAGAAAAGACTGGGCATTCAGGAAGATTGGGAAGGTATTAAGAGAGGGCCGCATGCCGGAACAGGTAGGGTGATGTCTTTGGAAGACAGCAGTTATTCGCAAGGGCACGGAAGACGCAGTCGCAAATTTTGCTGTTGACCTCACTAAGGCCAGGATGTCCGTGACACCTCCTCTCTTGTACCACCCTCTATAGTTAATTAATTAAGCAGTAGTAATATTTTCTTCTAAGTATCACTTTCCATACTTATCCTTACTATGGGTAAAACTGCTTATTGATCCATGTTGACGCTGCACATATCTTTCTTATTGTGGAGAGGTCAGTAATAGTGTTTCGTTGCAATTGTTGCCTGTACATTTCAAATTCAATTAGCTGCCAGAAATGTAATTATAGGAATGTAATTGTATTATTTCTATTTGAAGTGCAGCTGTGGTTTTGTGTATGCAGCTGAGTTGCTTAATTGAAAAGCTAGTACATTTGTACAAAACATTCATGTATACTAATTA
>OX465052.1:724667-749667 GCA_949841015.1 Aplysina aerophoba | reverse complement strand
ACACACACACACACACACACACACACACACACACACACACACACACACACACACACACACACACACACACACACACCTCTTCTCTTATCCAGTCCTGTAATGTTGAATATATGTTCTGTGTAGTAATGCCAAGGCTGAGTGTGTTCTCTGTAGACCCTTGGCTCCGAGAAGAATATAGTCTTGTCTAGAGAAGAGCACACACTACGGATGTCAGATGGACACACGAATACCACACACACACACACACACGCACACACACATGCATGCACACACACATGCACGCCCACACACATGCACGCCCACACACATGCACGCCCACACGCATGCACGCCCACGAGCACACACATACAGTTGTCGCACTTTCATCACACTCCTCTTCAAGTTGCGTATCCTAGGCCATATTATTCTGCAACTACTACACAAAACACTGACACTACCCCACCACAACACCGACAGTACTTCACCACAACACCGACACTACCCCACCACAACACCGACACTACCCCACCACAACACCGACACTACCCCACCACAATACACCCGATAGCACCACAAGCACCAAATATCACACCTACCTTCAGCAGGAGTGGTGAACTCCGACTCTGAGAGGCTGTTAGAGGAGTCGTCATTGATCACCAGCTGCAGTGGACCTCTGCGTACGTACCCACCAAACCCTTTCATGTACTGCTCGCTATGTGCTGTCACTGGAGCCGTCAACAAGTCAACGGCTGACTCTACCAGAATAGGGACCGGAGAATTACTCTCAACTTCAGCCTCGTCCACTGATGATGAAAGAGTGTGTGGATTGGTGGTTCCTTCTCCTTTGCTTGATCCGTTACCCTTGTAGCCAATGATGGCATCATCAGAAGATGCTGGCTTGGCAACACCATTAATGGAGGGTGGCAGTTGACAGACATCGTCCATACTTGATGACAGTTTGTCAACACTGTCCACAGCCAATGGTGGTTGAGTGACATCCACAGCTGGTGACGGTTGACCGTCATCTCGTACGTCACTTAGTAAATGACGGTCTTCTACTGGTGAGTCTTTACTGTGACTAGTGAAGTGTGTGTCAGAACTGGCTGTGACAAGAGGTCCCTTGACATCCCCGCCCACATCCAAGCCTCTGTCGTTTCCCTCCAAGGGACTTGACAAAGCAGAGACAATCACCATTGACCCGTCACTATCCAGTCTCAGCCTCATATCATCGCCAGCTTCCTCATCACTGAAAACACATTGCGGGGAGCCGTGAGGGGTCCTGAACTCCTCTTCCCCCTCCCCCGTGTCACTGTGTGGCGGAGATGAGCATGGTGAGGAATAGTGAGGCTGGCAGCGATGAAGATCTGAGTGACTCACACTCCCTTCTGCACACCTTCTATGTATGTTACTGCCCACAGCGACGTTTCGGCACATCTGTGTGCAGTGCATGGCTTAGTTAGTGAGATGGCTGGCCTATCGCCAAGCTCATGTCTCCAGTGCTATGCTTATGCATGTGACGGAGGATCCTCCTTATAAGGACATCCTGCCTTATATGGGCGTCCATAATGAGGATAAAGCTTCACTACGTTTGCGGCTGTATTGATGAGGTCAGTCGTTACCTAGGTTACGGACTGGCCACACCATCCTACATTTGTCACTTGGCTGTTTCCTAGGCAACGACTCCCATGCAAGCACAAACCACTTTAGGTGCAAATACAGTATTTACTTTGTTCAATGCAATAACTTGATGTGGTTTGTGTGTGGTAAGGGGGTACATGTACCATATGATACAGCATGGCATCTAACTGATTCATGTATTGCACAATTAGGACAACATATTACGAAACTACTCATTCACTGTTGAAAATGCCAGAGTGACTAGGTATCTCCGACATGTGAAACGCTTCACACACACTACCAAATTGGAAACTGTCTTTACATATGTTACCAAGGCGAAACGTTGAAAAGACAATCCCAATTGGCTAGTGTGTGCTAAACATGTACACACTGCACTATTGTATAGTGCCCGCACCTTGCGAAGCTCAGGACTGGCACGTTGCCAATGGCAATGACAGAGGCAGTGTCCTGAAAGAGAGGGCCCTCCATCTCTCTGACGGTCAGATGCAGAGACGAAGGGCTGAACTCCTGGGGGTGGGGTGGGGAGGGGAGGTACTTGTTGCCGGCTAGTGAAACTTCTAATGAAATTGTCGGAGATATCCACTTTGGAGAATACACACCACACCCTCACACCACACACACGCACACACGCACATACGCACATGCACACACATGCACACACGCATGCATACACACACACACGCACGCATGCACACACACACACGCACACACACACATGCACACACATGCACACACGCATGCATACACACACACGCACGCACGCACACACACACACACACACACGCACGCACACGCACACGCGTCCACACCTTGTGCAGTGCTTCCAGTTTGCTGTAGGCTATACCGTAGGTCCGAGGTGCTAGTTCACTCAAAAAACGGAGCTTCCGTTCAAATCGTTTTGAGTCATGCCTCAGAACACTCCGGTTGGCATTGGGGGAGGAGTCTGGTGTAATGCAATCTATAGGTGGTCAGGTGCAGAGAGGAGGGGGAGGAGGGGGAAGGAGGGGGGAGGAGGGAGGGGGGCAGAAGGGAGGGAGGAGGGGGGAGTAGGGGGAAAGAGGGGAGGAAAGGAAGGGCAGGGAGGGAAGAAGAGAAAGGAATAAAAGAGAGAGAAGGAGACAGGGGGGGAAGGGATCGGAGGGAGAGAGAAGAACATGGGAGTGATGTGAAAGTCAGGTGGATACACAAGGTGCATGGGAGACAGCAAATGCAAGCTGTTCGTGTCCTGAACCTACCACTGGGAGGCTGCTTCCTTCTCAGTGCCACAGCGGTGTTCTCTGCAGGAGGATGTGAATATCGTCACACTACCTCACCACCCCACCACACCTCATCCCACCACCTCACCCCTCACCACCACACTCCGCACCGCCTCACACCACGCCACCTCACACCACACCACCTCACACCACACCACCTGACCCCTCAGTACACCACTCAGAATGGCCCTACGATTGTAGTCACCACATGCATACATAGACTGCGCTGTAAGTCACCTTCTGGAGCAAAGAACCTCAATGCCGCCAAGTGGTGCTCCACCTCTGCGTACTTGGGGTCTTTCTACAGGAAGGAGGGAGAGATTGGGGGGAGAGAGAGAGGGAGGTAGGAGGGAGGTTGGGAGGTGATGGCTGCAGTGGTAAGACGCGTGCATGGCATTGGTATCATCCATATCCGCACACAGGTAGTACCTTGCACACGAGTTGAACCCACCATTTCCTTCTCCAAATCCAACTTAATCTCCTCCATTTCCTCAATTGAAGCCCGAACAGAGTCGAGGTTTCCATCAAGGGCATCCTTCCACTCAGCAGCCTGGGCACTTGGCAGTTGTTGTCCATCAGTCTCTTCATTATCCACTGCATTAGAGTGTTCTAGGATGGCTGGACAAGAAGAAGGGGAGAAGGTAAAGGGTAAGGTACACTACAGTCATTCTGTGTAAGCAGTGCCTGTTAGTGTGTCGTCATGGTAACAGCATTCAAAAGCCAATACACAAGCAGTGATGCCATAGAGGCTCATGCTACGGTGTACACAGAACTTGATGGATACTGAGCATTCACGTTGCAGCATTGGACAAGAGTAAACGTCTCAACCACAAAGGTCTTTGGGCAGGCGTCAGTTGCAAAACTCAATATTAATCAAGTTAATAGCTTAGCAGTGGCTATTTATAGAAACAAGTGTACACATGGCCATGTTATGTGAGCTCTCCATCCTTCCCCCTCCTTCCTCTCTTCATCCTTCCCCCTCCTCCCTCTCTCCATCCTTTCCCCTCCTCCCTCTCTCCATCCTTCCCCCTCCTCCCTCTTTCCATCCTTCCCCCTCCTCCCTCTCTCCATCCTCCCCCTTCCCCTCCCTCCACCTCATCCCTCCTCTCCCCTACCGGACCCCCCCTACCTAGTGTGTGATTGAGATCTTTCAAACGCTTTTTAACATCCTTAAGAAACATCTTATGGTTGCCATGGCAAAGGAAAGCAGCCACTTCGTCAAACTTCGCTTTCATGGGCACAAAATTGTGCATGAGTTTACTGCAAGTGAAAAATCAAGCAGACCATTGACTCAGAACATGCATATATGTATGCACTGATGCACAACCATGCACAATGGTACCTATGTTCAATTCAAAAAATCAATTCAGTTTCAATTTGCATAAAATTTGAATAAACTAATATCATGATGAATACTGAATAATGCTAAAAATGAGACCAGAAAGCAAACATAGCTTATGTACTACTACATCTGTACGGACGCCACGAATGGAGTTAATTGTATGAAGGACAACATACTTAGCAAATAAAATCAATTGAGCTTATAAATTTACGAATTGACTTAAAATTACAATTGCGTCCACCTAATCTGTATTCCTTCAGCTGTATTATTGTAGTATCTGTGGCTGATTAATATATTTCAATTAAATTCGATTGAAGTTATGAAATCAATTCCATACAATATTCGAGTTCACCATGACCCCACAGATATGACCCCACATCACGGCCTTCCCCATACACGTAGCTCATCGCCAATACAGCTCTTTGCCGACCAATCACAAACAAGTGGTTGCCTAGTGAGTGGTGACTTCTGGACGGTGTCGGCCCAGTGCTGCTGATGAGGAGCGGCATTCTCCGAAAAGCCCTTCCAGCACAGTGGCAGTCCAACATAGTGATTTATATATATACAGGGCTATGTACCATTTTGACCTTTAATACAGCCCTTCTTACTGAACCCACCATCTGCTGATGCGTGCATCGGGAGGTGCATGACTCTGACCGTGCATTCTCTCGCTCACTCACTCTCTGTCTGGAGAGACAAAGGTCATGCAAAACTGGCGCATGTAACCTCTCGCGTGGATATCACACAGCGCAAAGTAGTAGGCCTGCAGTGAACAGAGGAACGCATTGCATTCAAGTGTGCATGCACACACACACACACACACACATACACACACACACACACACACACACACACACACACACACACACACACACACACACACACACACACACACACACACACACACACACACACACACGGTGTCTGTCCATCAGTCTGTCTGTCTGTCTGTCACTCACAAACACATAGGAGTGAAACCCAGGACAGGTGAAGTGGATCACGGTCTGCGACCCTCGACCCGCCTTAAAGCCACTACACACAGACAAAGAGAGAGAGAGAGAAGAGAGAGAACACACTATCCTCTACCGAAGGATGTTAGGATCGCGTTTGCTTCTGTCAGTGCATACAGATATTTGAGATTTGGTAGTGACTGACCTTACAGCTGTGAGGTAACATAGCAGACAACAATTAGTAGATGTGGGTGAGGTGGTGGTGTGTATGTGTCGTGTGTGTGTGGGGGGGGGCTTATCTGTTGTATATACAATTCGTTAATGCCTACACAAATGACCATAAGGTTCGACAAGAGCGCTCACGGCTGAAACAGCCTCTGCCATTGGCTGTTTCCTGCTGTGCTATGTATGCTGTGCGCTCAAGGCCATTCTGTTGTAAAAATGAGCCCCCACACACTCAGGTATGCTTGTGAAAACATTATAATTGTACACAGGAAGCACATGGTCCCCAATACCATGTAGAGGCTGTTTTGTTAAGGTGAAACCAATACATGAAGTTGTAGCTTTCAACTAAACAAAGAACAGTGTGCAATACACAACGTGTGTGCATAAGAAAAGCATAAGCAAAAGAGGCTGAAACTTGAACCGCAAGATAAAACAGAACACAGGACTAGAAAGATTTGCTGCACGTCTGTTCTTGTTTTAAATGTCTGCCACATCTATTGCTCTCAAGTTTCAGTCTCTTCCATTGAACCCACACAGCAGTTAGACTCTACGCCATAATAATGGAGGCAGGAAGCGGCTGGCTACGTCAAACTACCACTACCACAGCATTTAATAGTAACACACGATGCGACCAAGTTTTAGTATCCCCATCGTTTTGCCCTCTCTCCCCAGTAACCATTGCAAGGAGTACTCAGCACTGGCAGAGCCGGTGTGACACAGCAAGACATGATGTCCTCACTTTGCAGATTCTTGCACATCCTTAGACAGCAGGCAGACTGCAAAGCTATTGATGTCAAAATGGTCAATGCCCGCTGGCTTGTCCGGGATCATAAACTGCAAACGAGGAAGGCGAGACCAGCACAAAGAATGATGACTGACAGAGTCACAGATACTCCGATTGCACGGGACGTAATAACACAATTTCGCATGTTACTCTCTAAAGCCGTCGGCACTCACCACTGGATTTGGACCTATCTGCTCGTGGAACTCAGCCATGAGCTGAAAATCGTCGTGATTGTTGCCGTGGTACTGTGTAAAGGCGAGCAGGTCCTGGCAGGGATCATACCCATATGCTTCGACTTCCGTAGAGTTCATTCTGCCGGGAGCCCTTGTATGGGAACTGGATGAGCGTATCTTAGTTGGTTGGCCACTTGGTACACCCAAAAAGAACAAAGATGTCCTTTAGTTTATATTGCGGCGACACGGGCACTGCGGTAAGCCAAACCAATGTATCCGAGGAGCATTACAGTCATGTCGCCATTTTGCTTGTTGGTCACGTGATTACGACACGTGATCTATTTTGGCGGTAAAATATGGATTTGTACGATGATTTGGATTTTGCTTTGTTTGAGCCCGTGGCTCCTGCAGAGCAAGGACCCGAGGACGCTCCAGAATGCAAGAAGGTAAAGTAGAAGTAGTCTTTCAGTTACTTACTTAGTCTTCTTCTTTCTAATTACCGTATGTCTCATTCATTCATTCGCTTCATTCCGTGTACCGTGTGTCTGTTTTGTGTGTCTTGGAATTTCTCTTCCACCATACTTCATCGCATGTTTGCAGCTGAAAACGGAATGCAAGGCTAAGGAGAGCAAGATCTCTGAGCTAAGGGATAAGGTTAGACTTACCCCCACTGTGAACGAACTTGGCGTTAGACATGATCTCCCTCAGGCTCTGCCAAACGTGGCTACAACATTACCATAGGCGTAAGGTATTTATGCCGTCGTGTTGCAGTAGTATTGATAGTGGTTGTGCACATCTGCTGTCCACAGGTACAAACCTTGGAGGCCCAGAATAGAATTTTGAGGAAGAATATCACTTGCCTCTTTAAAACAGCCAAGGCAGAAGTGCAGAGAAAAGATGCCATTATGCAAGAACAAAGAGACAAGTGTGTGAATTTTGTAAGAGTATTGTGTGTGCATCTACTGTGTGTGTGTGGACTCGCACCAATGCCTGTATTTTGCCATGGTGCAGGATTGCCAGACTTGAAGCAAATATGGCAGCAGAGAACAGAGAATCTGGTTACCTAGGCAACCAGGTAATGATGCAATCGGCTTCTGCAACTGAGCAAGAAATGCTTCAGCTATGGCTCCTCCATTGCCAGCAGCAGCAACTCTACGGTGGTGACTACACTGGCTTCTGCACTCCAGGAGCGGGGCAAGAGAAGTACTACGGTACAAAGTACTATGATACTTGCCCACATGGAAATGAGTCGTTGCCTTTGCAGAAAAGGTCAGCAGTTGAGGAGCGTGAGAAGTCAGGAAGAAGAAGACCATTCAGAGAGAGCCAGACAGCAACTGTGGCTGTAGATCATCGAGCTCTCAGCAAGAAACCTCATCGTCACAAAGATAGACACATAAGTGAAAGTAAGAGGAAAAGTGACCAGCGTTATTAGTGTACACTAACACAGACACTATATTAGCTATAATTATATTATTATTATATATATATATATGTATATTATACTATATTATACTTGTTTTATTTTTGCTCATTTATTATGCAACACGAAGTGCACATCTGTTACAGATGAACTGATGAGACAAAAATGAGAAATAATGATATGCTCTTGTTCACAGTGTCCTGTCAAATGTCTGTCTGTCCGTTTACGTATGTCATTGAACGTTACAAGATTTTGCAACTTCAGCAGCAAAGTGGTCTGCCACTGTAGTTCTCATCCCCTCAATCTGTTTCCTCATCCGGTGCACATCAGCCAGACGATCCTGGTGACTGTCCAAACCGGCAGAACTTTCTCTGGATTCTATACAAGTATGAAGAAACGATGACATGCGCATAAGGTCTTGTATGCAGTGTACCCAGTGTGGCCAAAATGTCCTGCAATCAGTTGCAATTAATTGCTTGCTGATTCTGCTATGTATCCCGCTTATCAAGATCTATTCGCCAGGACTCACAACATAGCAATGAGCGTCTACGATATCAAGCACATACATAAAGAGTGCTTACTTATACCAAAAATCAATCGCATTGCACATCAATTCCCATTGCTACTTCAGTGTCTTGTAGTGAACCCCACACTGCAACTAAATCCTCTTGCCACGGTGGTATGAGAGGGCCATTGTCATTGTTTTCTACATACACGGGAAGCTCTTGTGAATATGGTGCACCCTACGTATGTACGTACCCCTTATGCCAAGTAACTGCGAAGTGTCGGGAGCTTGGTTCTCCAGCAGCGATGCACACACGTTGAGAAGGCATTCCATTTCCAGTGTTGCATGCGTCAACTGAAGAGGGAAGATGCACATTTAGTCAACCAATAGGCCAACGATGCTATAGCTAGGGAATAGCCACAAGCAGAAATGCTGAATAGTGGTAGAAACTAATCCTGCCTTGATTTAGTCATTATACACATTTCCTGTTAGCACATTATCATTTGGCTCTTCAATCTTTTGTTTGGGATGACTGGGGAGGCGATCACTGGTTCAGAGCGACCACCCCCAGGCTGCTCAGCTCTGCTCTAGTGCAGCAGTCTGGGTCAGGGTAGGCTTACTGGTGATTAGTTCAGCAGGTTATTGAAAGGTGCACCACCTTCAGGCCAACGTGAAGCTATATATCATCTTCCGCTCTGCCTTCGACCTCACCTCTCTTGTCCACTCATCCAAGGATGTCCTCTCTTCGGAAGGAGACTCGGTGCCACGCCCCTCGGCCACTGCCCCGCCCCCTAGTTGGTCCTCCTGCAGACACACATTGCTCTCGAGCAAGGCATGGTTCTCTGCAACAGCACCCGCTAGAGACTTCTGCAACTCAGCAATAGTAATATGGTTGGATTGAAGTTCTGTGTGCAGTGCTTCTATGCAGTCCTGTGGTCAAAAAGGGTTAAAAAAAATTCAAAGTTTTATAATTATACTGTTTGCCGTATTCGTTCTCTGCAGCTTGTATCAGCAAAACTCAACTCTTGCAATTACGTAATAACACAATGTACATACATACATACATACATACGTACGTACGTACATACATACATACATACATACATACAAACATACATGAATGCATACATACATACATACATACATACATACATACACACATACACCAGAACATACATACATACGTACATACATACATACATACATATATACATACATGCATACATACATACATACATACATACATACATACATGCATGCATACAAACATACATGCATACACCAGAACAGCAAGGAACCCTCACAAGAAATGTACAGAAAGGACAGCATCCGTTTCCACTTACTGAACTCTTTTGCAGCTGTTTCTCTACCGCCACATATCGCTTAGCCAGGTCTTTGTGCTGAGTCCTGATTCTTTCTGTTGCATCTGCAAACTTCTTGTGATGTCGCTTCCTCATTGCCTCCAGCTCCAACCTGTAATGGGCCTCTGTGTCAACAACACGCTGGAATGAAGGGAGAGGGGGAGTGGAGATGTGTGAGGGTGGTGCTCACACAGCCCACACAGATGTACGTGCAAACACACACATGGCTATATGACATGGCATGACGACATGCACCATACGTATAGCAGAAATACATAGTCCACTGTATAGCAGAAATACATAGTCCACTGTATAGCAGAAATACATAGTCCACTGTATAGCAGAAATACATAGTCAACTGTATAGCAGAAATACATAGTCCACTGCATAGCAGAAATACATAGTCCACTGTATAGCAGAAATACATAGTCCACTGTATAGCAGAAATACATAGTCCACTGTATAGCAGAAATACATAGTCCACTGTATAGCAGAAATACATAGTCCACTGTATAGCAGAAATACATAGTCCACTGTATAGCAGAAATACATAGTCCACTGTATAGCAGAAATACATAGTCCACTGTATAGCAGAAATACATAGTCCACTGTATAGCAGAAATACATAGTCCACTGCATAGCAGAAATACATAGTCCACTGTATAGCAGAAATACATAGTCCACTGCATAGCAGAAATACATAGTCCACTGCATAGCAGAAATACATAGTCCACTGCATAGCAGAAATACATAGTCCACTGTATAGCAGAAATACATAGTCCACTGTATAGCAGAAATACATAGTCCACTGTATAGCAGAAATACATAGTCCACTGTATAGCATAAATACATAGTCCACTGCATAGCAGAAATACATAGTCCACTGTATAGCAGAAATACATAGTCCACTGTATAGCAGAAATACATAGTCCACTGTATAGCAGAAATACATAAGTATAGCTGTATAGTTCAAACACGTACATACATACGTACCTATGTATATACATATACAGTATGTGCTACAAATGTACACACGGCATTATGATCAAATGCTATCTACCTGCAAACGCCAAATCTAACTGCTAGTCTCTGCTACTACAGGCCAAGCACTGCAGAGAAGGCACATGGCACTCAAAGCATCATGTACAAGGATGTGTTACATACCTTCTCTAGCGACTGCTTCTGTTCGCTCAGCTCTGCGTTCTCTGCAGACAACTGCTGCAACTGTTTGGATTGATCTGCAAACTCAGCTCTGCAGAGAGAGGGTTCACAACACACACTGTTACACACACACACACACACACACGCACACACACCTGTACACACACGCACGCACACACACATGCACACACACACACACACACACACACCACCTGTACACACACACACACATACACACACACACACACACACACACACACACACACACACACACACACACACACACACACAACACACACACACCAGTAAATGGTAATTGAGAATGTGAATGTGCACATCTATGTACATTCGATCACTACATGCACATATGCACACTTGGGCTTTGAAACCTCCCTCCCACTGTCTGCTGCTCATAGCCACATATGTATGTACATACATACACAGCTAGACATCTAATAAAATGTGCCAGACTTGTTGCAGCCCATCAGGCCTCACAGCCCAGCTACCGTGCGTCTCCATTGACCTCAGGTTGTCCACCTCTCGAGACAGAGAGTTGAACTGCACTTGAGCCCTCTCAATGCTCTCATCTCTCTCTGCCACCTTGCTCTCCAGTCCCCGCACAAGATGCTCTTGGTCCTCCAGTTGAGTGCCGTTCGATGCTTTGAGCTCACGAAGGGAGGACAACTGAGGGTGAGGGAGTCATTGGGAACAACATTGAAAGGGTATGTATGTACGTATGTATGTGTGTACACATTGAAATTGAAAGGGTACATGTGTGTAAATGCTTATTCATATATACATACATACATACATACATATACATAACATATACACACACACATAGGTGTCTGTATATAAATACACTACCGCCACCACAAACCACAACCACCATCACACAGTGCAAGTTGCAATGCGTGCACAAATGTGCTTGTGTACACCAGTAAATGGGCAAGTTGGCATACGAAGAACAGCACCAGTGCAAGTTGCAGGTGATGACCACCATGAGTGCAAGTTACATACATACATACACACATACACACATACATACATACATACATACATACATACATACATACATACATACATACATACATACATACATACACGTACATACATACATACATACATACATACATACATACATAACATCATACGTACATAACATCATTATCAATAACTGTGAGGTGTTTGAAGAAAACATTCAAGGTGATTGGTCAACTAATACTATGCTGCAGTCATTGCCATGACTACCAACCTCAGCTGTCATTGCCTTGAACTCATCGAGGCTTGGCATGTTTCCAACATACCGTTCAAGTTCCACAACATGTGTTCTGGCAGCAAGGTGTGGGGTGAAGGGGGAAGTGTGGGGGTGGGGTGAATGCAACCAGGGAGAAAGAGATTGCAGGAATTGGCGCATGTGTGTCACAGATGAGACACAGACACACTTGCTAAACAAGCAGTTAAATTTACAGATCCTACAGTTGTGCTCACTTGAGTCTGTGCTGCTCCTTCAGTGCTTCAGAGAGCTCAGATGTGAGTGCCAGGATACGAGTAGATCTCTCCTCTATCTGGCTCACGGACAAAGAAAGGAAGAGAGAGAAGCTTCATTGAGTGAAGGGTACTGCACTGGCTTGGTTCATGCACCCACCTGCGCCTTCAAGGTGTCAATCTCTGCTTCCTTCTCCTCCAGGCTTTCTGCCGAGAGACAAGTCATCTTCTGCAGCTCATACTCAGCAGCTCTGGATAAGCGGGGAGCACAATGACCACCTCAGGTCACACACACACACACACACACATGCACGTACGAACACACACAATGCTGCGTATCACAATCCAATGCTGTTTGCATGTGCACACCCACTAATTACTTTCATTACTCACTCACTTACATACCCCAACTTCTTTGTGAGCTTGTTCCCTTCTACTTCTTTTGTCATTCTCACTTCCCTCAGTTGGTTAGCAAGAGAGGCATTCTCCAACTCAAGCTCCTAGCAGACAACAGGCAGGAAAAGGGGGGGGAGGGGGGAGGGGGGAGGGAGGATCAGGCTACCAAGCACGGCACAGAGACTGCCACACCGGTGCCACCTACACACACAAACACACACGTGAGTGCTTACAGCAACGACACCATGCAGCCAAAGTGATATGTGTAGCCGGTATAAACCGCAACGCTACCTCCCTTGTCATTACTAGGAATTGGCAGCACCAGTGCCGAGTTTCGATTGGGGCTTACGCACTGCAAGCCACAGAACACCCCAGGCTGAACTCAAACTACGTAACATAATGCACTCCAAATTGGCTCACACTTCACCCTTCTGTAAACAGGCATGCGTATGTATGTACAAGCAAAAATAGCACCTTTAGGGCCTTCTCTAAAGCACATCTTGGCAGTCACTGAGTCTCTGTATGTATACACGTCAAGCAACCCCAAATGCTACACAAGAGGAGGATGGCGAGCAAGAAGGCCACTGAACCGTGTCTACTGCCCTCTATGGCACTGTTATGGCTGTGTACTTACTTGTGCAGGCAGCATTACTGCAACCATTCATGAAGACACTACACAAAAGTCAAGGAAATGTAACACTGCAGACACCACATTCATCATTTACCTGTAACCGCCTCCCAATCCCAGTAGGGTCATCCTCTAGAGCTCGGCGATGCATCCACTGCCTCAGCCTTGCTTCGCTCTCCCTACACTCCTGCTGCAAACGGCTAACAGTGAGCTTCTGCCTGCAGCAGACACGAGAAGGATAGACACACAACAAAGTCCAACTGCAAGTCATGGAGCAACAGTAAACACAACCACACCACACAAACACACTGTGAGAGAGACCATGACTTACGGTACTACGTAGCTTTGACATACCTCTGCTTACAGTCAAAAGAGAAAGGGACTGCTTAATATGTGATACATAGTGCATGTAACCGTATAAAGTGTCACTGGCTACTATACATTATACAGCTTACATTATGTTATACTTACAATACCTTTCGATAATTCTGTCCTTTTGACTAATGATCTTCTCTTTGGCTTCAATTAGTCCGTCAAGTTGATGGCTTGACGTGTGGGGGCCTTGGTACTGATCACTACTACTCGCGTGGGAGGACAATGTGGTAGTCGTCGGGTCTGAAGTATCCGGATCCACCTGGTTGGCGTGACCCTCCTGACCTGACTGATTAGTCTTGTAGCCGTGAAGGAAAGGTGAGCGATTTGCCACCGCTCTCCTCCTTGGTGACTGCGATGCTTTTAAAGTGTTACTTTGAGTCACACAGTCATCTTGTGGAATGCACTGGCTTCTCTTTCGGTTAGGGGATGCAAGGGAAGAATCACATCCGACGGGAGGCTCGCGGCTTGGAGAATAGCTGTGCGTTGATTCCTTCTCCACCGGGTTTCGGAGACGAAAGGAACCACTCTGTTGTGCATCAGTGGTGGATGAGGTGGGTTGAGGTAGCACTGTAGTTGAAAAGGGCGAAGCAGAATCCATCGCAGCCCATGTCCTTGAGCTATTGGGTACCAAATACTTGGGTGTGCCTTCTTTATCCGAGAGGTGTGTTGTGTCGTCCACGGTTGGGAGTGGCAGGAAGGTGCCAAGTGTGTTAAAGTCCGTCTTGTTGGAGTGAGGACTCGGTATTCTGCACACTGCTCCTGCATGCGTGACACTCCCTCGTGCTTGCAGGGATGAGCCTCCTGGGGAGTCTAAAGCGTATTGCGGCGTGCTAGGTGTGCGGGAGAGGTAGCCACTCTCGCGAGATCCAGGCGGAACGAACTCCGCAGCTGTCTGCCTCCTTCGTCTGTCGCATTCCGCTTCCCCTCCTCCCTCCTCGTCATGTAGCCAGGAGCACTGCTCCCATATGTCTTCCAGCGCCACTGCAGGGGTCTGGCACGAGCCGAGGCGGGCCTTGCGCCACTGTGACGCGGAAATGCTTGGCGCACCGGAGCCTATGGGTGTAGAGGAGGCGGGAGCAGGGACGAACCGACCAATGCGTCTGTCTTCCCTCCTGTAGGGCGAAGAAGCGCTCCCTGCTCGTCTCGTCTTCAAACCTGCATGGACACGAGGCACACAAGAATGGGTCACGGTGTGCAGACATCAATTCACTGTGAAATTCGACCAGTATTTACAGTCCAGTTACAGCATCATGGACGATCGATCCGATTACCATGCGGCTCGCTACAAGGTGCGCAGTGCCTTAATTAACTTACCCTGTGTGGCTTTGTCGCTATTCAGCTTGGACGGGGAGGCCCACCCTGTCAGCTCTCGACTGGGCTCACCCGTGCCAGTCGCCATGTTCTTAATGCGCGGTTTGAAAGGTTTCCGGGATGGCTGAAACCCCTCAACGACCGCAGCACCTCGAGTTCGAGTCTTCAAAATTGATCACAACATGGCGCCAGCATTTTCGATTGGCCAGGGGAAGAGAGATTATAGGGACTTCCCCCTGGAACCCTAAGTATGTGCTGGAACCATAGACTATACAACGTAACCGTAACTGTAATAGAGTATATAATTGTGCTGGAACACATAGACATGCGACTGCCATTCGGAATTCATGCGGTGAAAACAGTGCCCATTGAGCCGTTCAGAAGAGGAGAGGAGCCTTTTAGACGATTGTCAATGTCTCGAACTTCTAAATCTCCGATCACGATATGTCCAGGCTTCCACGATCCAGCTCGAGTAGCGAAAATGCAGTACAGACCTCTGGGGAACACCGGGATGGTGACTTCTATATTGAGCATTGGGGGCTCAGGGTTTGGAAATGTGTACGGCACAATTGACTGTGAGGAGTCTGTCAGCGTGCTTCACACAGCTCTGCAGTGGGGGGTCAACTACATTGACACTGCTCCATGGTATGGTCAAGGGGAATCGGAAAGGTTCCTTGGCAAAGCTCTTAAGGGGGTCCCTCGAGAGGCCTACTTCATTGCAACTAAGGTCGGTCGCTATGAAAAAGATGTGCGAAGGATGTTTGACTTTTCACCAGCTCGCATCCAGCAGAGTGCTGCGGAGAGCCTACACCGCCTGGGGCTGGAGTATGTTGATGTACTTCAACTGCATGACGTGGAATTTGCTCCGGGTATTGAATCTTCTCCTGATGTTGATTTTGTTGTCAAAGTTGCCCTTCCCGCATTGCAAGAACTGAAGGAGAAAGGTCTCTGCAGGTTTATAGGGATTACAGGCTACCCACTGGATTTCCTAAAGGAAGTTGTTGAACGCAGTCAGGTCAAGATTGACACTGTTCTCACCTACTGTCATCTGTCACTGAACGATTCCACTCTAGTGGAGTTCTTTCCTTTCTTTTCTGAAAAGGGGATTCCCCTCATTAATGCCTCTCCTGTTTCCATGGGACTCCTTACGCACTCAACTCCGCCCCCTTGGCATCCTGCTTCACGTGAAATAAAAGAGGCGTGCTCTGAAGCTGCCGAATACTGCAAACGTCATGGAGTCAACATTACCAAGTTGGCCATCCAATACCCACTGAGTTTCTCACAGGTAATGCATCATTTGCATGCTTTCCACACTTGACCAATGATATCTCACACAGCTGCCATTCAAAAACTGTTTCAGGCATAGACAAGTTGTGCCTATAGTCTGTGCGTAACAATACACACAGACTTTTGTCAAAGCTATGTTTGTGTAACATTGAATATGTATTAGACAGATGCTGAAGCCATGTTGTAACATTATTGTTGACACTGCTGTAGCCCACAAGCCTTATTGAGTGGGACTTTTTGTGATGTCATCCCAGACACATAGGACAGAGGCTGAATAGTTTAACTGTGAAGTTACAGGGTGTCAAACAAACTCACATTTCTCCCTAATGACTGCACTTGTGTGTGCCTTACGACATCGTTTTATTTCCCATGTTATTTGTCATTGGACAGGTATGCACAACACTGACTAGTATCACAACACGTGACATCCTGGAGACGAACGCTGATACAGTGTACCATGGTCTCACGCAGACCGAGGAGGAGGTTAAAGCACACATCCTGAAGGTGTTCTTTGGCCGTCTACAGGAGAAGACCTGGACCAACAAGGAGCATGCCATGTTTCTCAAAGAGCTAAAAGCACATATGTAGAAAAGTGATTGTATCAAGAGGCAGTTGGTAAAAACTGCACTGCTTGGCAACACTGTGCAATTTGTACACTTTGTATGATAACGTTACCGCATTCACTAGTTCAAATTGCATTTATAATTAAGATACACACATTCACATACAAACTTAATTTGCTATGTACCTATCAAAAATAGAGGTACTTGTGCTGTTCTTGTATCAGTGTTCTACATAGCGATTAAAATACTGTCAAATCCATGCTATGTACATGTACGTACATACAGTTGGATGGAGATTGTCATTCCCACCACATGTCATCTCGCTGTAGGGTGACCTGTAGGTTCCTCATGTTTCGAAGCATACTTAAGTTCCTCTTCGCGGTCGAGGGTTCTTCTCTGCCATCACTGGAGTGTAGGTCCCTATCTTCGTAATATGCCATGTCTTTCAGGAGGTCTCGCCGATTACTGGATGAGTCTAGATCGATGATGGGCTTGGTACCTTTTACTTTCTTGCTCCCTCTGTTCTGTTTGTGTCTGTACTTTTGAAGGGTTGAAATCTGCCTCTTTACAATGCGAATATGTTCTGCTTTGCTCTCCATTCGATCCGTGATCTCCTTCAGTTGGTCCTGTGTGTTGCCCACATCCACCGCATCCGTAACACACTGCTGGAGCCGCTGCACAGCCAATTGGTGCTCCCTTCAGACAACAGAAGGACACAGACCGTGAATGAGGGAGAGATTAGAAAAATGGTGCTACAAGTACCACTGCATGTGTAAAACTAAATTTAAAAATCATCATAATTGCAAGGGGGTAGGAATGTCTGAATGCTGCAAAGACAGAAGTGTTGTTAGCTCAATTCTGTGACCCCTATGGCTGATCTAAACTAGGAGGTGGACATTTAATCGATTATGTTGATTAATCATGCCTTTTGTGCGCATCGAGCCACTATTGTGTGAGGAAATCCCCAACTGATTAATTGCATAAGACTTAGACTCTAAACTGTACTTCTACACTCTCTCACCTTGCAGTGGCAGCAAACTCAGCCTCCAGGTCTGCAAGCATGCTTTTCATGTCCTCCACAGAGCTGCTTGGGACCACGAGAGAGCACTTCTCCTCTCTCCCCTGCTTCCTGTCCTCTCTCTGAACGGCAGAGGCCGCTATGGCCCCACAGAGGGTGTGGCTGTGGACCTTCATGAGCGAGACCACCTTCTGGTAGTTGGCTGCCACAGAATGGGACTCGGAAGTTGACTGGAAGTGGAAATGGAGATAGGACACATGCACGTGTGTGTGTGTGTACCCTGTAATCAGATCTTCATTGTTACATACCCAACTGTGGTGTGGTATATATAGAAAGAAGCTCATGCTACGGCAGCAAAACTTGGTTCAAGTTACATATAACGAACAGGTTACTATGCCTCGAATCAATCAAGATACTTGACTGTACCCACCCCTCGCCCCACCCACCTTGCCCACAACAAAGGGGACATCCTTAAGGTCCAACCTGTAATGCACACCTGGGACTGCCTTCCCAAACTGAGCCCTTGGAAGTGGTGCTTTCACGGACTGCACGCATGGGACAGTTTATGGGAGACATTCTGAACACTGTCACACTAAAGTGTGGAATACGTGCATCTTGATGTGTGAGTGTGGTGAACTTAAATGATGCGTCATACACACAACAGAAGTCAGTGCTTTGTAGGGTTATTGGTCATGGAAGATTTCTGGAGGAAAACTGCAGGTGTTGGATTCACAATGGATGAGTCTAGCAGCCGCGATTGTGCTCCAGAAGCCTTCCATGACCAAGATGGCCTGAGTAACATCTTGAAATCGAAAGCAACTACCACAGACGAATCTGGTGTACCTGAAAATGACCGGGATCAGAGTATGGTAGTGTGGGGGATAATGTAGAGACTAGAGTTGAAAGTGCTATCAGATTAGCATTTAGCTGCCGCATTTACTGTGACACACTGTACAAGGCAGCCACCTGTCTAAAGCAGCCAGCCTACTAGTGGGACCTGTCTGTAGTGGTCACTGTGTAAGGCAGCCACCTGTCTAAAGCAGCCAGCCCCTACTAGTGAGACCTGTCTATAGCGGTCACTGTACAAGGCAGCCACCTGTCTAAAGCAGCCAGCCCCTACTAGTGGGACCTGTCTATAGTGGTCACTGCAAACGTTCTGTTTTGTAACCCCCTTACAACTGAAGAAGGCCCTTTTGGGGCCGAAACGTTTTGCTAAGTGAAGCTATCTACCACGTGTGTTACGCTCGAAAACCAAGGAACTGTCTATTTATAGACGTGGTAATGAATCTCTACTCTATCAGCCCCTACTAGTGGGACCTGTCTATAGTGGTCACTGTACAAGGCAGCCACCTGTCTAAAGCAGCCAGCCCCTACTAGTGGGACCTGTCTATAGTGGTCACTGTGTAAGGCAGCCACCTGTCTAAAGCAGCCAGCCCCTACTAGTGAGACCTGTCTATAGCGGTCACTGTACAAGGCAGCCACCTGTCTAAAGCAGCCAGCCCCTACTAGTGGGACCTGTCTATAGTGGTCACTGTACAAGGCAGCCACCTGTCTAAAGCAGCCAGCCCCTACTAGTGAGACCTGTCTATAGCGGTCACTGTACAAGGCAGCCACCTGTCTAAAGCAGCCAGCCCCTACTAGTGAGACCTGTCTATAGCGGTCACTGTACAAGGCAGCCACCTGTCTAAAGCAGCCAGCCCCTACTAGTGGGACCTGTCTATAGTGGTCACTGTACAAGGCAGCCACCTGTCTAAAGCAGCCAGCCCCTACTAATGGGACCTGTTTTTCAGTGGTCACTGTGTAAGGCAGCCACCTGTCTAAAGCAGCCAGCCCCTACTAGTGGGACCTGTCTATAGTGGTCACTGTGTAAGGCAGCCAAGCAGCCAGCTTCCCTGGCTCCAAATATCACCAACACAGTACTAAACATTGCAGTCTGTTGTCTGTGAAGCAGTAAACTCTGAAGGCCAGGTTGTATGAGTCAAGGCTGTCTTAGACAGTCTTCACATTTAAGCACAATCTGTTGCAGTATCCTCCTACTCCTTGCTTGCTGCACACATTCACAATTCACAGGAATACCATTGTCACCTTTTTCCTTTTATGCACAACTGCAGTCTGCTGCCTGACAGCTGGACGGTCATATGCAACTTGTGGGCGTGGTCTACCTGCACTGGCTGCAGCAATGGACTGTACCTACGCACAATGACAGGAAGCAGTAGCAGGTAAGACACATGGTGGGGCACAATGGCCGTGTGCACCTTACAAGGGCGAAGTAAACTAGCGCTGACCTCCATTTATATAAATCTCTCAATTACTGCTGATTTGTTGAGATGTCTATGTGCACACACATGCACACGCATACATTCTTGCACACACACATGCACACGCACACACACACACACACACACACACACACACACACACACACACACACACACACACACACACACACACACACACACACACACACACACACACACACACACACACACCTGTGAAAGAGTGTTCTTCATCTTCTCTCTCTCTCTATGCTCTTCCTGGATCAACCGCTCCAGCCCCCTTAGTCTCTCTTGCAGCTCCTCATAGTTCTCCTGCATGTTAACAGCAGGTTCCCCAGACAGTCCTCTCTGAGAGCGCAGGACTGCAGCAGGAGGCTCAGAGTACGATGGAGAGCTGCGAGCTCCAACCTGTCCCGTCTCTTCCTCGTGGCGTAGTGGTCTCATTCGAGGCCCGGACACTGAGTGCAGGTGCTCTGTTCTCAGTGGTCCTTGTGCGGTGGCCCTCTGTTGTTCTACCGCCGTCTGCTGTAGATTGGTCTGCAGGTCCCTGTTGTGAGCAAGCAGTTGAATCTTGTCTCTCTCTGCCTTCTGTAGCAGTTGTCTCATGTGAAGCAGTTCTCTCTCCTGATTGGCCAGTTGTGCTTTCAAACGACCAGAGTCAACTGTGTCAGTAAAACACAATCAGAACAAATTGTACCTCATACATACATACATACATACATAAATACATACATACATACATACATACATACATACATACATACATACATACATACATACATACATACATACATACATACATACATACGTAAGTGCGTACATACATACGTATGTACGTATATATGTACACCAGTGTTGTACTGAAGGAAAAGATGAAATCCTCAGACTACAGTTTTGCAACTGACGAAGACCTTCGTGATGGAAATGTCTTACTACAGCTATTGTTGCTACGTGATTGCTTAGTTAATCACGTCGGGGGGGGTCGTGGTGGCCTGGGAGTCAAAGCGAAGATTGCAGAGCAAAGGCACTGGGATGGCCTGCCCTGGGATTATCTCCAAGACAGTGCAAAAAAGCGACACCCCCTCACCAATAACACTGCTGACTGGTTACGAACTGATTTCCTGAGTGTGTGTGTGTGTGTGTGTGTGTGTGTGTGTCTATATACGTACGTATGTACATAATCACTGGACGTCTGGAAGAGTAGCCTTCAGGCTAAAGCTTGCCCCAGTTAAAATAAGAATCCTTTATCCTTTATCCCTACATATGTTATCCGTGCATGAGCGTCTACAACATCAAGATGAATTCGCCCCATCGAAATATACCCTTGATACACACATACGCACAGACGCACAGACGTATGTACACATACATGAATCCAACCATAGTTACTCTACATACATACATACCACTTGATGTTGCAGGCACCTCCTCCTCCTCCTCCTCCTCCTCCTCCTCTACTGACCCATGGTCCTCTGCTATTCTGCTCTGGCTGGTCGCATTTGCTGTCGTCTTTCTGGAAGTAGATGAAGCTGCTTGCAGCTGTCGGTTGGTCTCCTCCCTCAAGTTCTTGTATCTCTCAGCTGCCGCTACACGCTCTAACTCAAGTGCTTTTACCTTGTCTTGTAGTGACCGCAGGGCGTTGACCAAGGCTGCACACACACACACACACACACACACACACACACACACACACACACACACACACACACACACACACACACACACACACACACACACACACACACACACACACACACACACACACACACACACACACACACACACACACACACACACACACACACACACACACACACACAGAGGGAGAGAGACGGGTGTGACACAAATACTGACATAGCTACAGTGGTTTGATGGTTTCCAGTTCCAATTTAAAATGCACATTTTAATTAATGAATTTTGCATTACAATTCTGGATTCATACTGGAATACTACATTCTCATGCAATTTTCCAAACAAACAGCATTCACGGTTCCTACCCTGCATTCACGGTTCCTACCCTGCATTCACGGTTCCTACACTGCATTCACGGTTCCTACCCTGCATTCACGGTTCCTACCCTGCATTCACGGTTCCTACCCTGCATTCACGGTTCCTACCCTGCATTCACGGTTCCTACCCTGCATTCACGGTTCCTACCCTGCATTTGCAACCAAGGCACATGGGACACAGAGACCAGACTGTGTACGTACGTACCATGACTGTCGTTTCGTTTGATGTCACATGACTGGTCCTTGCCAGCAGTGGCCATCTCAACGCTGTGCTTGTGTTGAAGACCTTGAAAGGAAAAGGGTGCATAGTCGCCGGCAAACATGCCTTCGTGCGCCGGGAATCGGTAGGAGGAGGCTACGCTGGATTCATGAGCTGTACTCTCTGTTGCAGCGCTCGTATGGCTGGACAGCATCGACGCATCGCCTACTTCTGGTCCTTCCGTATCTTCTGCAGCGGGGGGAGGTGGTAGGTCCTCCAGGTTCCTTCTTGGGGCGCCAGTTGCACTGTCTAAAAGCGTTTCCATCTGGGGCAAAGGAAAGAAGAGAGCTAAACCAGTCATCCGTGCAAAGCAGGACCAGACTGAGAATAGATCTCACCTTTTAACGAATATCTGGTGTGCTTGGTTATTTCGGCACGATCTCTTAAGTTTCAGCAAACAATTTTAAAATGATACTCAGTAACTTTCAAATCGTACAGCACACTGTTTCGAAACTCATTTCGAGTTCCCTCCAAATTCTCCTTAGCAATAGTGGGCGTTTAGATAATCGCCTGCATTGCGCAACTAGCAGAAATGGGGTCCAAACCTAGCAGACCGAAGCAGCAACAGCAAACACTCCCTCGGTTACGCCAAGGCAGTGCCGAGATACCGGACCACACAGTCTCCGTCTCGTCGTCTCCTATGCCGCATGTACATGTATTAGGTACTTTTGCCACTGATTCAGGATTAGCGAACTCTCCTTCAGGGACCAACAACAGGGTCGGAGTGGAGGGGAGAACAGTCCACTTCTCCCTCCCTCAGGACGACCTGATCGAGGAAGACGAAGAAGACCAAGAGTCGGACATTACACCTGCTCCCGATGACCCACTGAGAGGCGACACTGCTAGCAGCTTACAGAGCTCCTTGGCGGGAGACTGCTTGAGTGAGGAGCAGATGCGGAAAGTCAGACTCTCCTTGGGTCAGCTTGAGACAGTTCTTGGCATCTCCTTCGACGTCGACAGGGTGGCGAGTAGCGCCCAAATTGTGAATTTGAGGGCGAACGAGAATGTCTACGTCTGTGGAGCTGAGAGCACGGCCATGTATGTTGTTGACAGCGGAGCACTGGAAGTATGTACGAGCAAAGGCGAGACTGTGGTAGCGCGACTCTTGGCGGGAGACTTCTGTGGAGAAGTGTCTGTGCTGTTTGATGTCAAGTGCACCGCTCATGTGCAGACCGAGTGCACTTCAACTCTCCTCCTTCTCCCCAAGAACGTTCTTCTTGCCTCAATGGAGGGAGACCTGGATCATGATAAGCTACTGGACTGGTTTGTGAACAAGTGAGTCATGAGTATACATGTGAGTGTACATCTGAGTGTGCATCTGAGTGTACATGTGAGTGTACATCTGAGTGTACATCTGAGTGTACATCTGAGTGTACATCTGAGTGTACATCTGAGTGTACATGTGAGTGTACATGTGAGTGTACATCTGAGTGTACATCTGAGTGTACATGCGAGTGTTCATCTGAGTGTATGCGTGCTTCAATGTGCATGGATGTGTGCGTGCTTCAATGTGTGGTCATTAACATGGTCTCGGAAAGAGAACTTGGCAAGGATGACGAATGACACCAGATGTGATGAATGCATCCTTCAGCTGTGCATTCATCGTAAGTGTTTTGTCCTCTCTTCTTGAAAACCTTGCCGACGTTTCGACCAGATGCTCTGGCCTTCTTCAGCATCTGGTCGAAACGTCGGCAAGGTTTTCAACCCTGTTTTGAAGCTGGTATTCGAGAACTATCCTCTCTTCTTCTTTAGCTCTTATCTGGATGTGTGTGAGCTGTTTGATGCAGGCCACTTGATGCAGAAGGTCGTGATGCAGGCATTGAAGGCAAGGTGTTTGTGCGGACTGCCTGTTGTTTGTTTGCTCCGCTGTACGTGTTGGCTACCTGTTGTTTGTTTGCTCCGCTCTACGTGTTGACTACCTGTTGTTTGTTTGCTCCGCTCTACGTGTTGGCTACCTGTTGTTTGTTTGCTCCGCTCTACGTGTTGACTACCTGTTGTTTGTTTGCTCCGCTGTACGTGTTGGCTACCTGTTGTTTGTTTGCTCCGCTCTACGTGTTGACTACCTGTTGTTTGTTTGCTCCGCTGTACGTGTTGGCTACCTGTTGTTTGTTTGCTCCGCTGTACGTGTTGGCTACCTGTTGTTGCCTTTTTACATCTTGTCTTAATTATGTGCACTAGAATTTGGAGTGGTGGAAGTCAATGGAGCTGTCGTTACTTTCAAAATTGGCTCAAATAACACGGTTAAGTGAGTTCTCCTTCCCAGCTTACTCGCTCTCCCAGTTCTAATGTAAGTAGCTTTTCCATTTCCATTCTAAATTTATCCACACACATGCATACACACACACACACGCACACACAGTTGTAGTCAGCCCTGGTGAGGTGCTCTGTGAGATTGGGGACACTGACTGCCCTTTGTATGTCATTGTCAGAGGAAGGTAACACTTGGCACAGTGGATTTGAGGACAAATAACTAGATTTGTATATAGTTTTAGCTAGGAAGTGTTTGTGTGAAAGTGTTGCATGTGTAGGCATGTATATATGCATTTATGTAGCTGTGTGTATATAGATGTATGTGTACATCCGTGGTGTGCATGTG
>OX465052.1:711308-724467 GCA_949841015.1 Aplysina aerophoba | reverse complement strand
TGTGTGTGTGTGTGTGTGTGTGTGTGTGTGTGTGTGTGTGTGTGTGTCTGTGTGCATGTGTGTGTGTGTGTGTGTGTCTGTGTGTGCATGCATGCATTGGACTGCCACTCTCTCTCCTCCCACTACACACAGCATTGAGGTGACACACGCCGATGACCTTGTGGGTCACAAGTGTGTGCGCAAGAGCACAGACAGCTACTCCACCCCCATTCAAGGTCACATTACCCTCAGGCAGCACACGCACGCACACGCACACACACACACACACACACACACACACACGTACATGCACACACACACACACACACACACACACACACACACACACACACACACACACACACACACACACACACACACACACACACACACACACACACACACACACACACACACACACACACACACACACACACACACACACACAGCCTTCCCAGTTTGAAATCAGACTTTGCTACACAACCCAAGGTTACACAAGTTTATTGAATTCTGGTCTATCGATTTGATCTCAGCTAGTCCACTGTAGGGATTGGCATGCTCGCTATTTGAATTGCTGATACCTAATTAAGGCAGTAGAAGGCAGTAGAACGGAGTAGAAGGCTCATGATAGGTATTTCCCAACGACTGTGTCAGTGTGTGGTGATATATGTTTCCTTCTCTCCTCCACTCTTTCGTTTCAGACTTTCTAAATATGCAGCCCAGTACTCAAACAGTGAAGGCAGTTGGTCCATGTCTGGCGGCCATCTTGGACCGAACAACACTGTACCACGCTTTCTACAGCTGACTTGTGATTCAAACTGTGTATATACACTTCACAGTGTTTTCAACTGCATGTTGCCATGGCAGCAAACATGCAAGCAGTCAATGGAATACCATGATCGTTGAAGTCAAATGCTGTGTTACATACACATTATATCATTGCATTGCATACACACATTGTGTCCTCTAGCCCAACTTTAATAGTTACTATAAGAATAGAAATTTACAGACACAAACTAAATGATATTCTATAAAAGTATATTTTTTATCAAAGAAAATTACCAGCCTCAAAAAAATTGCTCATGCACAGTAACGCACTGCATGTCACTGGATTACTCGATCACTTGCTCCACATGGTTGCCCGGAAACCACCCACACTTCTTGCCCATCACTCCTTCGTACCAACCATCGTTATTTGCTTTGAGGACGTATATGATGGCGCCAATGGGAAATGACAGTTCATCCTCACGAGTTGCAAAAAATGGATATAAGGAGATGACTGCAAGGATGGGACATGGCAGTGGTTGTGAGGAACGTGTTCGTGCATAACATTAAACCATAATTCATAGATGCCAATAACGAATTGATGAGCAACAACAACTGTTATTAACACTCACTAATAGGGCGTTTCGACCCAGAGGTCTTTGTCAACTGCTTACAATTGCAAGCTTGTAAGCAGTTGCGGTGTCAGTCAACGCACCTATGAGCCTGTACAATACCGCAATTCAAAAGGATGGTGTGAAGTACTAAGAGGATAGCCCTGTAATTATTTTGGTGGACCACTAGCCATTAGATATTTTGGCCATTGACTGCCCTAATCAGTGAGTGACGACAAAAGTGTGTGGGGGGGATGTATTAACAGGGACAGACCAGATGGTTCATAATTAAAGGAAGCAGGGGGTGGAAGAAAAGGAGTCAGGTTCAGCCAGGTCAGCAGGACACCCCATTTAGGCACTTCTGGTTTTGTAACATAATCTTAATTGACATGTGTATTCAAAATATAATATTATTCCACTTTTCATTTATTCTGTATTCATCTGTGCCTCATTTGACTGTAGTCTTACATGCAAGCTCCTACCACCCTTGCATGCAAGCTCCTACCACCCTTGCATGCAAGCTCCTACCACCCTTGCATGCAAACTCCTACCACCCTTGCATGCAAACTCCTACCACCCTTGCATGCAAGCTCCTACCACCCTTGCATGCAAGCTCCTACCACCCTTGCATGCAAACTCCTACCACCCTTGCATGCAAGCTCCTACCACCCTTGCATGCAAGCTCCTACCACCCTTGCATGCAAGCTCCTACCACCCTTGCATGCAAGCTCCTACCACCCTTGCATGCAAGCTCCTACCACCCTTGCAGGCAAACTCCTACCACCCTTGCATGCAAGCTCCTACCACCCTTGCATGCAAGCTCCTACCACCCTTGCATGCAAGCTCCTACCACCCTTGCAGGCAAACTCCTACCACCCTTGCATGCAAGCTCCTACCACCCTTGCATGCAAGCTCCTACCACCCTTGCATGCAAGCTCCTACCACCCTTGCATGCAAGCTCCTACCACCCTTGCATGCAAGCTCCTACCACCCTTGCAGGCAAACTCCTACCACCCTTGCATGCAAACTCCTACCACCCTTGCATGCAAGCTCCTACCACCCTTGCAGGCAAACTCCTACCACCCTTGCATGCAAACTCCTACCACCCTTGCATGCAAACTCCTACCACCCTTGCATGCAAGCTCCTACCACCCTTGCATGCAAGCTCCTACCACCCTTGCATGCAAGCTCCTACCACCCTTGCAGGCAAGCTCCTACCACCCTTGCAGGCAAACTCCTACCACCCTTGCTAGCTACTACGTGACGCAGAAGGTTAGGAGCTGGCATGCAAGACTAACATGGCTGTCTCTATTTATACACCTCCGCTTAGATAATTGACAAAGGCAGCCACACTGCTGCAAGCACGTCTGATTTAAAGCGACCTGACGATTGTTTATACAAATTAGCGAGCCACTCAGGCTTTCGTCACTGCTTAACTCTATAATTACCACCTACCTTTCATGAGGTATTTCTTGGGTGCGGGTGCGCACTCTGCCGAAGGGGGAGGGGGTGGGGGAGGTAAATCTAGCAGTAATGTATTCCTCTTCTCCTTCGTCGACCATGCTCTTTTGCGTCCACATGTTGCACTCTTCTTGGGTGTCATGTTCAGCACATCACCTATGTTCAAGCCTTCACCTTTGGGCAGCGGGTCCTTTGGCTTTGGAGCTGTCTCTGTCTCTCCTTCTTCTTGTTTCTCTGCAAAGTAAGGGAAGTACTGATCTGTTTCATGCCTGCTATTTGGGGTTCAGCACAAAGGGGAGGGAGGGGAGGGGGAGGGAATGGTCCTTACCAGGTGGTTGCGGAGGTGGATCTGCATTGGCTGGTGGTGCTGCCAGTCCTGAGGGTGGAGAAGGGGGTGTAATGTGTAAAGTTGTTGGAAAGGGTATATTTAGTAATAGCTTCATCTGTCTTCGTATGATGAATAGCTATTTAACTAATTATGGGTCAAAACTAGAGCTCATTGTATTGCAAGAAACTGAGATACATACTCATGTACATGCACATGTACGCGCACATACACACACACAGACACACACGCGCACGCACACACACACACACACACACACACACACACACACACACACACACACACACACACACACACACACACACACACACACACACACACACACACACACACACACACATACACACACAGACACACACACACACCACACACGTGCGGGCACACACACCTGCAGGTGGAGGAAGACCAGAGAATGAGGCATGTCTAGGCTTAGGAGAAACTGGCGGGGGAGTTTTTTTCTTGACAGTGGCTGCTTCCGTCTGTGGAGGAATGGTGAGAGACTCAGCAGAGAGCATGAGTGTTAGCTTTGGCTTGGGACTAAGCGGTGGTTTGGGCTTTGGCGTAGTCCTGTCTCCTTTCTCTCTCTCATTTTGCAAGCGCTGAAGCTCAGCATCCTTCTTCTTAATCATCTCATCCTTTTGTCTGCATTCCTCCTCCTTCGCTGACAACTGCTGGCAAAGTTGCTCAAATGGAGCAACAGTATTGTCACCCTTCAGAAGGGATGACTCAATCTGCTTCAATTCGTGCATCAGATCCTCACTGGAGTGACGCTCGTCTGGTAGATATGCCAGACAATGTTCGACTATGGGCAGAAACAGCTGCCTCTCTTGAGCAGTGAATGATTTAAAGCAATGCTCACGACGTCGGAGCTCGCTCAGCGCAATGAGTTGGCCTCCTTCATACCTGTTTGGTGCTTCAGGGTCCGGCCACTTGTGAGTCAGTGTGTAAATGACGACGTTGCCAAAGGAGAAGACATCCAACTTCGTGTCGTACTTTGGCACTGGCTGCAGAGCCTCGGGAGCCATGAAGGCCAATGTGCCTTTTACGGATGACTTTCGTGTGAGGGCGGATGGATTGATGATACGACTCATGCCAAAATCACTGACTTTCGCCACGAGTGAGGCCTTATTCAGCAACACGTTGTTGGGACTGAGATCGTGATGGACGAGAGGTGGATTCTGGCTGTGGAGGTAAACGAGCGCTTGGGTCACCTGACGTAAGACAAACGTCTTCTGCTGGAGGGAAAACTCCTCCTTGCTGTGCTCCTCAACGTACTTCCGCAGATTGGTGTCCATGGTCTCCATGACGGGCGCCGGTACGAGCATTGATACTCCAGACCTGCGTTCCCAATACACGCCAAATAATTGGACTATGCCCGGGTGTCGCAGCTTCGACCACGTCAAGCACTCCGCCTCGAAGTTGCTGATGAGCTTCTCCACCCCTCCGGGCGTCTCGTCTTCGAGCAGGATTGCATGAAGACGTTTGGCGGCGCACGAAGTCCCGTTCCACTCCACTGCCTCCACGACTGCGTCCGCGCCTTTCCCAAGCTTAACGTCAGTAAACACCAATTTGGGGATGCCCAAGCCATGGAGCTGGGTGGACCTCTTCGTTTCCGCCATTCCTTTTTCAAACTCCTGCCTCTGATGTACGAAAAAACGACTACAATAACAATTATTTTTGTTGCAAAATTCACTGGCTCGTTGACCTTTATCTCCTGCCGCTCGACAACCTCTGCATAATGCTTCGTACAGCCAGAATTTGGCAGATGCATGCTGTTAAGTGCGCCTGCTTCTTAGATTCCACGCCCTAGGAATAAAACCTAGCAGAGCTAGCTAGGGGCATCGTGAATTTTAAGCAATTTCGCAAGGGGCGCGCTAAAGTGGGCGTGTACTGGAAGCTACCTCGGGTTTCCCTTAGGATTTCATGCTGGCTCATACACTTCCTACTAATAACCAAGCCTGCACTGTCTGGCAATCGCGAATGAAGGTTGCTGCTTGTGTATAATAGCTAGTCTCGCGTATATAGCCGGATCCCTTCCTCCCCCCCTTTTTTCTGACGTCATCGGTCGGAAATGGAGGGGAGGAAGCGGTGCCTCGCCCCTATAGTAAATCTCATCGGTGTTACAACATAGCCAGTTACGTAACTAAATTTCATCACAGGTCACAAATAAATGGCCGGCAGATGAGTACGGTGTGGTTTAGACGAGACTAACGCGAGTGCTGAAGGATAGTGTCGGCACATGGCATTTATAAGAAACACTGAGGTGAAATAGAAATACTTGTGGAGACAAGGTCTGGAACCATCATGCCTGCATTTGGCTCATCTCAGTATAGCTAAACTGATCTTAGCTATAGCTGGCTACTTGTCTCAGCTAGTTGCCATTCAGTTACTGTCTCATTGTGTGCATGTGTTACAGAATATACTGTTGCTTCAAGGTAGCTTTTCCAGGTGGCACACTGCACAGACTGCAATAACTTGCATGATTACGATATTGGGGAAGGCGGAGTCTCGCATGAATAGTCTATATATAATATGATGGTCGGAGTGTATTTATATGTCATGCTGAACTCGTCGTTCCATTGCAGTAACAAAATGAGCGGTTGCAGTGTGCAATGTGCTAGCAACCATGAATAGAAAGTGAAGCAGTGGCTGTAACCAAAGCAATATCCGGCAAGGCAGGGTGAAGCAGGGTTCAATAAAATATTATGAAGCCTATATATGACTTTTGATAATTAACAGCTTGGAGATGAAAACAAGTATTTCGAGTTAAAAAACTCGTGGGGCTGCCGCCCCAACTCGAACTACTTGCTCTAGCTCTCAATTGCTGGTTAGGATAGTTGTGCACTAGGGCCATGTCATGAAAGTTTATTAGTGCATGCAATCAAATATATATACAAGCACACAGTACCAGCATTCACACATGCAGGTTTGCACAGGATTGGCACACTGTGCACAATTAAAACATGTTTAATTTGTTTGAACCTTAACAAAGTTTAATAGCTTCACCAACAGGCAGTGCAAACACACACGAGAAAAACACACGGGTCACAGAAGCATAAATGCGACGTATCATGTTTTTGTCCTGGCAGAAGGCATTCGTTCGAGTGCAACACAGCGCGCCAGTGCTGAAGACGATTCTAGTGTGTGCCACGTATTCCTGCACTAGAGACAGTCGGATAACCTTAGCGTAGACGATTCACGGTCTTCGCCAAGCTTGTCGTTGCTCCTGTCAATCATCCTCGGCAGCGTGGTGAAGACCACTAGTCTACAAGTCACAGCGAAGACGATGACAACAATATTGTGCGCTCACCGAGTTCAGCGTCGCTCTTGTCCTTCGCCTACGGCAGTAATTCGCGTAACATTGAGCTCTTATGCCGTAGAACACAATTCCGTAGGCAAGAACAGAACCAACGGCGACCTGGCGACGTTCGAAGTCTTTTCCGTGCCGTCTCCCCTTCACGAATGCTAAGAAAATGGCCGCCTATATAAATGTTTCTCCCGCAATACTTCGCCTGTACTTTCCATATAAATTTTAGTGTAACAATACCACCGTAGCTTCACGTATTATATATACATACCGACATATATATACATATATAAAAATTATATAATATATTATCTTACCGTAACATGAAGCCATACAACAAAATCGCAAAATGAAAACAATATAGGGGCTGCCACAGGCAGCCCCTAAAAATCCACTAGTTACATTAGTTGTGCGTGGGACAGCAACCATATGCATGGCACCATAATATTATAATGCAATGCTAAGTTAAGTTTGTTCTTTCCACCATCTCATGGTGTTTCACACCTAACACATCACATCATAGCTACTATTGTGTTATTGGCTCATTGTGGAGTGCTGCATAGCGCATGTCCTAGAGTGCTCTGTATGTGATGCACTCCAAGCTAAGGCATTGATTGATTGATATGCAGCCATCACCTTCAACACATACTCTTGGACCTTATTAGTTGTATATTATTTAATAATTCAACATGAAATATAACTTCAGACATTGTATGAAGGACAAACTGCTGTATAAAATTCAAGACTGGCTAGCAAGTTATGAATACTGAAACAATATAGTTGCTATAATTATTAAATTATACAAATGTGCAAACGAACACAACCAATTGATCACTCAAGCGCAATCGATCACACACAGTCACTGGATTTGCTCCACATAGTTGCCTGGAAAGAGCCCTCGCTTCTTGTCCATCACTCCTTCGTACCAACCATCGTCATTTGTTTTGAGGACGTATATGGTGGCGCCTTCGGGAAATGACAGTTCATCCTCACGAATTGCCTCATATTCAAACAAGGTGTGAACTGCAAGAAAGGGACACACAGGGCTTGTGAGGAACATGCAATTACCAGCCTTGTGAGGAACATGCCTTCAAAGCTACAAGTATATGTAGTAAGGGAATAACCCTGCAATTACACGCCCACTGGCTCTTCAAAAGGATTATATACCCACTTACTTCTCAAGAGGATAACCCTGCAATTATACATCCACCTACCTTTCATGAGGTACGTTTTGGGCGGATGGTCTCCTGAAGGGGGAGGGGGTGGGGGAGGTAAATCTGGCTGCCCTGCCATCTTCTTCGCCCCTGATCCTGGACTACCACGTCCACTTTTTCCACTCTTCTTCAGCTTCACATTCCGCTCTGCTGCTCTTTCTCCTTGCTGCTGCTGCTTTTCTGCAAAGGAAGGGAAGTGGCTTCATACTGACAAGCTATGCCAATTCTGTATCCGTATACACATTGATCCATTTATTCATTGAATCAGTCATCATGAACGTGAACATATGAATTGTATATGCACTGACTTCTTGTTTGATAAAACATTGATTCGATGAATTAATAAGCACAATGAATTACCATTGATTATTCTGAATAAAAGCACAAACTTGAATTCATATACGTATATTGATTCAATGAGTTATACACACATTGATTTATAGTTCAATGAATGAATATAAACATTGAATTTATGAACACATCTATTTAATGATTATTAATATCACAATTAAGTTGTAAACCCTGATGTCTGACTATCATTATACGCATTAGCACTCTTTTGGTGGGGATTATATGTATGTATGTATATACATCCCTGCCAAGAGGGGTACCGTATGCTAACCCCTTATATATATCCCTTGGGGAAGACCAGTGCTTTTGAGTAAAGCCAAGAAAGTGCCTCGGGCTTTGCCCTCAGCACTTCTGAGGCTTTGTGAAAGCACTGGCCAGAAATACGTATATATAGGGTCTGCTGCAACAAATCCAGGGGTAGAGTTAGGGCTAAGCATGCACAGATATACACACATGTATGTATTATATATACGCACGTGCACGCACACACACATGTATATGCGCACACGTATGCACAGTGCAGACATGTACGAGCACGCATGCACACACACCTGCAGTTGCGAACAGAATGCCACCACTTTCAGAGGACATTGCTGGAGTAGCCTGTTCCCTGACAATAGTTGCTTCCGTCTTCAGAGCAACATTCTGAGGATGACCAGAGAACGAGGCAAGTCTAGGCTTAGGAGCAACTGGTGGGCGAGTTTGTTTCTTGACAGTGGCTGCTTCCGTCTGTGGAGGAACGGTGAGAGACTCAGCAGAGAGTGTGAGTGTTAGCTTTGACTTGGGACCAGTCTCTGCTTCTCTTACCAACTGCTTCTTAAGTCCTGAAGTGGTCCTGTCTCCTTTCTCTCTCTCATTTTGCAAGCGCTGAAGCTCAGCATCCTTCTTCTTAATCATCTCATCCTTTTGTCTACATTCCTCCTCCTTCGCTGACAGCTGCTGGCGAAGTTGCTGAAATGGAGCAACAGTATTGTCACCTTTCAGAAGGGATGACTCAATCTGCTTCAGTTCGTGCATCAGATCCTCACTGGAGGGACGCTTCTCTGGTCGATTCGCCAGACAATGTTTGACTATGGGCAGAAACAGCTGCCTCTCTTGAGCAGTGAATGATTTTATGCAATGCTCACGACGTTGGAGCTCACTTAATGCGATTAGTTGGTCTCCTTCATCCTTGTTTGGTGCTTCAGGGTCCGGCCACTTGTGAGTCAGAGTGGTAATGACAACATTGCCAAAGGAGAAGACATCCAAACTCATGTCATACTTTGGTACTGGTCGTAGAGCCTCGGGAGCCATGAAGGCCAACGTGCCTTTTATGGATGACTTTCGTGTAAGGACGGATGGATTGATGACACGACTCATGCCAAAATCACTGACTTTCGCCATAAGTGAGTCCACATTCAACAGCACGTTGTTGGGACTGAAGTCATGATGGACCAAAGGTGGGTTCTGGCTGTGGAGGTAGGTCAGCGCTTGGGTCACCTGACGTAAGACAAACGTCTTCTGCTGGAGGGAGAACTTCTCCTTGCTGTGCTCCTCAACGTATTTCCGCAGATTGGTGTCCATGATCTCCATGACGGGCGTCGGTACCAGCAAGCTGCGGGACCTGGGTTCCAAATACACGCCGAATAATTGGACTATGCCCGGGTGTCGCAGCTTCGACCACGTCAAGCACTCCGCCTCGAAGTTGCTGATGAGCTTCTCCACTCCTCCGGGCGACTCGTCTTCGAGCAGAAGGCCATGCAGACGCTTGGCGGCGCACAACGTCCCGTTCCACTCCACTACCTGTACGACCGCGTCCGCGCCTTTCCCAAGCTTAACGTCAGTAAACACCAATCTGGGGATGAGCAAGCCATGCAGATTGCCTACCTGCCTCGTTTCATGTATCGCAGGCCGGCCAGCCCTGGATGGGGGAGAAGACTGTGGCACCAGCAAACCGTTGTTTGCCATTACTTCCTTGCATAAGGTCGGAACAGTCCACGGACCGTGCAGTCATCGATCCATAGCTTTCAATTTTGCTAATTATATTATTAGTAAACAATTCCATGCCGTTTCTTCTGCCTCCTGGCTTCAGTTGTGGGTTGCACCAGGTCAACATCCACGAACTGCTTCTCCCAGACTGATGGGAAACTTTTAATATAATAATTACAAATAATTGATAACTAAGGCCTGAGTGCCTTGGTATATCACACATCTGGGAGGGAGGGAGATCTGCGAGGCAGGATCTTCAGCCACTCATGCCTGCCTCATTGTGACCCATCTCAAACAAGTCACAGATCATGCCCACCGATGCACAAGTTAAGGATATACAGTTGTTTCAGGGTTTCAAGCCCGATTGCACAGTGCACAGTGTGATTATAGCATGTATAGGAACAGTGGAGTCTCACGTGAGCTCCAGCGGCACATATGGTATACACTATATATATTTAAATATATATAGCATGTTGGACGAGCTCTTTGTTCCAGTACTTTAACCAGACATGCAACAAGTGATTGCAGTGTAAAATGTGCAGGCATTATCTGACAAGACAGGGAGAAGCTGGGACCACATAAAATCAGACAAGGATTAGGTAGCTAGTATGGGGTACATATTGTGAAATTCACTAGTCAGAGAAGACTTCCTTGGCTGGTGAATTCTGCGAGATCTACCAGTAGAGCAAGCTTCCCAGACAAGCTTCTTCAAACTATGACACTAGTGACATTAGCCATGTGAGGGACAGCAGTCATCACCTCCAATATACACGCAATAACCTTTAATGTAATATACACTTGGACCTTATAGCTGTTGTATTAATTAATCAACATGAAATAGAACTTCAGACACTGTATAAAGGACAAAATGATATACATAATTCAACACTGGCTAGCAAGTTATGAATACCGAAACACAATATAGTTGCTATAATTATTAAATTACACTAAGTTGCAAACGAACACAACCAATTGATCACTCAAGCACAATCGATCACACACAGTCACTGGATTTGCTCCACATAGTTGCCTGGAAAGAGCCCTCGCTTCTTGTCCATCACTCCTTCGTACCAACCATCGTCATTTGTTTTGAGGACGTATATGGTGGCGCCTTCGGGAAATGACAGTTCATCCTCACGAGTTGCCTCATATTCAAACAAGGTGTGAACTGCAAGAAGGGACACACAGGGCTTGTGAGGAACATGCAATTACCAGCCTTGTGAGGAAAAAGTACAAAGCTACAAGTATATGTACTAAGGGTATAACCCTGCAATTACACACCCATTTATTTCTCGAGAGGATAACCCTGTAATTATACAGCCACCTACCTTTCATGAGGTATGCTTTAGGTGGGTAGTCTCCTGAAGGGGGAGGGGGTGGGGGAGGTAAATCTGGCTGCCCTGCCATCTTCTTCTCTCCTGCTCCTGCATTGCCACGTCCACCTGTTCCACTCCTCTTCAGCTTCACGTTCAGCACATCACCGATGTTGAAGCCTCCACCTTGGGCCACCGGCTCCTTTGGTTTTGGTTTTGGAGCTGGTTCTGTCCCTCCTCCTCCCTGCGCCTGCTGCTTCTCTGCAAGAGAAGAGAAAAGGACTCATCAAAGGCACTCACCTCTGCATACAATACATGTTGGATTGCCACTGTGAGCTACCACTCCCCATCAGCAGCATTGGGCCGACAGTGTCCGGAAGTCACCAGGCAACCACTTGTTTGTGATTGGTCAGTGACTCCAAAACTGCTGTTGGTGTTAAAGATATGTAGAGAGTTTAGGGCCACCTCTCAGAACTTCTTGAGCAACCGATATATGCTGTGCACTGTGTACTGTTCTCCTTCTTGAAATATGAAAGAAGAACCTCAGAAAGTGCTTGCATAGCACCGAAACAATCCTTCAAAGATTGCTAATTCGCTCGAAATACAAAGCCTAGCCTTTGATTGTTACTTGAGCACTACCACTGCATTCACAGTATTGACGATCTGTCCGCTAGTTACCTCTCCAGGCTCCGGGGGCAACTGCACTAGGTGGGGGAGGGGGAGGTGGAGGTGGGGGAGGGGCCCCACCAGGAGGTGGTGGGGGCGGAGCCCCAGTAGGAGGTGGAGGCGGGGCAGCTGTATTGGGTAGTGGTGGTGGAGCTCCAGAGGGTGGGGGTGGGGGTGCTGGAGGCAGGGTCGCTGTGGGAAAAAGGGGGGGAGTTACAACACAAGATATGCACACACGCACGCACGTACGCACACACACACGCATGCACACACACCTTCTGCTGGTGGAGGAGGTGGTGGTGGAGGAGGAAGACCAGAAGCTCGTCCCACCTTAGGAGAGATTGGTGGGGGGGCTTGCTTCTTGACTATAGCGGGTGCTATTTTTGGAGACGCCGTCTTTGGTGCGGTAGACGGCTTTGCTACAGTGGGCGGAGCTTCACCTGCCCTCTTCAGCTTAACGTTGAGAACCATGGATGGGTCAAAGGCTGCTTCTGGAAGGGGAAGAGGATTAGACACTCAAGCAAGCAAAGGCCTCACAAGCAATGATTACAAGAGTGAAGCAGTACCTTTAGGTGGAGGAACTGCTGCCTTGCGAGGTTGCTGGTCCTCTGGGGGAAGGTCCTTCCTCCAGTCCTTCTTGACTGCATCAGCGCCAGGAGGTGGGGGAGGGGGAGGGGGTGGGGGACCACCACCTGAAGGGGGAGGGGCAGGAGAAAACTATGGAACATGACACGAGACCAGCAGTCAGTGTGGGAGAGATGAGTAAATGCAGTAACAAGCTGACCCTAAGGGCCAAGTCAGTGGTCAAAATAAGGTTTCATGGTTGTTTGGTCAAATGTCCGAGCACTCTTGAGTTTGTTCGGTCATGCTGAATTTTGCTCGGTCATGCACGTCGTACAGTGTCGCAATGAGGAACTACAAAATTAATTGTTACTTGTGGAAGCTTCTTTGTCGCTACAAAATGGGCAATGTCAAATTTTAATTACACCATAGGTGGAGGGAGGCAGCCCTGCAAACTTAGTGTGCTGCTTCTTCAGGAGCAACATAGCGTGAGCATGCTGATCACTTTGGACATGGTCACGGACGTTAACTGCTTAACCTGACCGAGTTAGCGCCGACGATCATCAGGCCACTTGTCGCTGAAGTTCTTGCTCCCAAGGATTCTCTCCACAAACTCG
>OX465052.1:693808-706308 GCA_949841015.1 Aplysina aerophoba | reverse complement strand
GGGAGGGGGGGAAGAAAGGAGAGGGGTACATGGAGGGAGGTGTTCTTCACCACAATAAAACAAAATGATACGACAAGCCTATTGGCTACAGCTACTAGTTGTTGACTGTAGGTCAGGCCTTTTGCAGTCTTGTGACATACATAAATGCTGTCCAGTTTGTACACACAGAGTGCCACTGAGAAAACGACATTCATTTCGACACAACTGACAATGTAGCACAAGCAGCGAAACTGATCTCAGCCCTGGCTCGGCCCAGCTTCTGTTGGGACGACGCTGCACAGGCAGCAGAGAAGGCAGTGTGCAACAACGTGCTGACATACCTTTTTTCTGAGCTTTCCTCTAATGTGGCACAGTCGTTCTTTGCCGTCGAAACAGAAGGCAGTGAGTCTCCCATTGCCAAGCATCTTTACCACTTGAGCGTATTCTGTACACACACGGGAAGGGAGGGTGAATGCGGAATAGTGAATGAATGGATGATTGTTTCTTTAACACAACTTCGCCTTCACTGTTATTCCTACAGCAACTTTGTGCTGTACAAGCATTGAAACACCTCTAGCGCTTACCTTGGCCATCTTCTTTGAAGATCAGTTCTCTCTTGTCGCTTTCGTTCTCGTTCTTTCCCCTTCGTCTGTTCTTCCCTCCCTTTCCTGTGTATCCAAGGGAACAGCATAAAAGTCAACACTGTCAGGGCTCGACCGTAATAAAAACATAACCAGCTTACCTTTGTTTTTCGGCATGGTTCTTTTTCCTGAGGTTAGACGCTGTTTCTCTGTTAGTCGTTCAGACGCGAACTTTGAATCTTTGGTAATGCGGTCTCCCCTTCATTCGCGGGCAGCCAAGCACGTGCAGGACGGAAGTTGTGTCATTCCCTAAATAGAAGTGTCGAAATTTCCCTTAGCAAGGACAAGATGTCGGTTGTACCTGGAGAGGATACGGAATCAGAAGAAGAACTGGCGTACGAAACATCGTCAGACGACGAGTATGAAGATAGCAGCACAAAACATAGCCCTTCTCAATCGAGAGGCACGATTGTATCTGGAGAGGATCCCGAGACAGATGAAGATGTCATCGAAGCTGGAAGCAGCACCACAGGACAGCAAAGTGTGAAGACTGTCGTGAGCGGAGAAGAATCAGAGACTGACGAAGAAGACAGTTCCGACTTACCTAAGCCAGAAGTAGTGGCAGCGGAAGCTCGCAGTGGCAAAGGAAGTAAGAGTACGAAGCTGAGTCTGTCACTGAAGAAGGGGTCACAGGCAACCAAAATAAGAGAAGGACCAATCAAGACGTGAGCTGGAGCAGCAATTGCACATTCTTCGATATTTTTCAATCGCACCTGACCATACCTTTGAAGTTTCAAACTTCATCGATCCTTGATATTTATATCAACATAATTCCTTCCGTAGTGTATGTGCACAGGAGATGCTGTCTTTATAGCCGGTGCTGCTAATACCTTGCTTGTGGTATAGGTCTCCTTGACTTCACTCTGTCTTCCTTCCTTGCAGGGAAGCACACATCAAACTACGTGAGTTGTGCAAAGTTGCTCTTCATTCATTGTGGACCCTTCAGATCATTGTTGCCATGACAATGATGAATAATTATTTTGAATAACATTTTACTTTGCTCCACAAATTAAGTAAGCCTGTCCTGGAGTGTCTACACCGTCTTGCCCTGCATGAGCTGTAAACTTGTTCAGGGGTTCTTGTCCTAATTAAGAATGGTCAATTTTCCCTGTAATTAATCACATGAGGACAGAAGTAGAATGACGGATTCACTTCATTATAAATTGACCATTCTTAATTAGGACAAGAACCCCTGAACAAGTTTACAGCTCAGCTCTATACCAGTCACAGAGAGCTTGGTCTTTTGCTGTGTTTACTACCATTACTTTGCTATGGTTACCTTACTCTAATTATAATTGCCTGCCGACGCTCTTCTGTAGGGGCTCGGGTGGTTAGTTTCTACCAACAGATACACACTCGTCTCACTGGCGTGTATCTGACAATAGCCAAGAACCTCACTGGGATCAATGACAGCCTCAGTCAGGCCCAGCAACTTGTGGAGGCAAGTCATGGTAGATGCAGACTCTAGGTCCATGCGGGTCTTGGAAAAGCAGTGTGTTGCAGTCTTTCTTGTTACTGGCCTGCTTTGCATGCTCAGTCAGTGAGGAATGATGTGTGTGTGATCAGCTGTATATCAGGTATCAAAATGTGCATAAATGCGTGTGAAACGGTGTTATTTATACCTGCGTAACATGAACACAGTCCATGGAGTCTAAATAGCTAATGTGGGTAAAAATGTGCATGTGAATGTGTTATGATCTGTGGGTACACACCAGCACACATGTTGTGCAGAGGCTGCAGCTGTTGTTTGGCCAGTCATAACAGTGTACAGTTTCATGCAGCTGCCATGGTGCCGAGCTGTCTGGGCTGGGCAGGCGGTGCATTGCAAAAAAAAAAAACCTTTCCCCTATGACTTCACCCCACTTTACCTACACTGTTAGTACAATTCTATAAATTACATTTGCAAAGATGGATTTTGGTTTGGACAGACCCCAGGAAGTGGAGTGTGATGTCATGTGAATTAATGTGATTGTCTCACAAAACAGTGCACAAACACACAGACACGCACACACACACACACACACAGACACACACACACACACACACACAGACACACACACGCGCGCGTCTCATGCTGATCTCTTCCTTTATGTGCAGAAAGTCAATGTCTCTGTAAACCAGAGGGAACGAGACCTTCAAGCGCTGAACAAAGAGGTGGCAGCTGTCAACAGAACTATAGCGACAATGGCCCCGAACATGAAGGCACCTCCACCACTTGCGCAACAACAAACCAGACCAGTATCACAGGCTTAGACATTTTATATATATATAAACATGCTACAACAATATTAAAAATGTCTTTGCAATAATAAATAATGTTACATACATGCCATGCGATTACCATATTGTACACTGGCATCATGTACATGAAAAAAGTGTGCATTCTAAATACAGTGCATATTGACCATCAATTCCATTGATGTCAATGTGTTGTGAGGTTTCAATCCCATTCGTCATTACTCCCATCTGTGTCATCGTCAGACATTGAAAGGACGTTTCTGCGCTCCAAAATGGCTGCCACATCCAAAGGCTGGTCGTGTTTGCTTCCCTCCCGCAGCAGCGATCGTCTCTGCTGCACTGCTCGCTTGATAGCCATCAACAGATCGTTGGTGTCTGGTATCGACCGAGTTGCCATTGGAGCGGCCATGTTTGTTGTCTGGTAAAGGTCTTGTACTGGAGCTGCTGGTGTGTGAGTCTTCACAGTATCGTTGATCGGGGGAGAGTCGAGTGAAGGGGGTGAGTTTGACTCTGCAAATGTGGCTGGAGGAACCTTGACACCATTTCTTCCATTCACAGGAAGGGCAACAGGAGCCTTGCTAGGCTTGTTTTCAGGTGGAGGACGAAACTGAGACCGAAGGTGTGTAGGCTTTGATGCAGGCATGAGCATCGAGGAGGGCCTTGAACCTGCAGAAAGATTGCGGCGCAAGCCCACCACCTTATCCACGGCAGGTATGGCGGGCACTGACACTCTCTTTGTGGAGTCCTGCTTAGTCCTGCCCTTCCATCCTACAGTAGCACCAGGGAGGGGAGGGGGAGGGGGAGGGGGTGGGACCGTACCTGGTTTGACGGACATGATGGACAACTCCTGTTTGGCCACAGAATTGAGTGTTCCTGAGGAGGACACTGAGGTGGTTCTGGATTCGGGATCAAAGCTGGAACTGGCTGTTTCCACTCCACTGTCATAGGTCATATCCCTCTGGTCTGAAGGGATTCCTTGCCTATCGTTCACTCTTGGCATCGTGGAAAAGGGGACGGAGTCACTTGCTGCACGGGCATCTTCCTCACATCTCTGTATGTCAGTCACACCAGGTCCTTCCACTTCTGCTCTTATTTCACGACCAAGTGACACGGTTTTCTCTTTACTGTCTTCCTCGCTTGTGTTCTCTGATTTTGCTGACTTTCGTTTGAAGCTTGTACGTCGGAAAGATCCCTTTCGAGGTATTCCTCCCTCAGTCTTGTCAGTCTCTTCTTCTACAATAGTCTGTTTCTCCTTGCTACTAGTCCTACGAAAGGATCGCCGTAAACCGGAGAAACTGAAGCGTCTCTTTGGTCTATTGGCTGGCGTGGTTACTCTCACAATCACATTCTCGTCCTGGTAGATGAGAGAGCAGACAGTGGCTCCACTTTCCGTCCCACTGGGAAATGACGTTTCATCCTTGCAGGAGGACTCTCCTACATTGCCGGCACAGGGACCGTCCAAACCATGTTCAGGAGAAGAACCACATTGGGGAGAGATGTCAGCGTCGCACAGCTCAAACAGCGTCCTATCAGCCTCTAACTTTCTGACTGAGACAGATGGCAGAATTCCAACACAGACAGGCTGAGGCACACTTAGATTTGCCATCTTCTGACGGCGATGAATCTGGCCAGTAGGGTCTTGTGTGTCCAGGAGAAGATGGGGCGTGCGCTGAGCTCTGGGGTTCGATGCTCCATGAACTACAACACGGACTGGATCTGGGTCCACAGACGGCTGCAAGAAGGAGAGACAACAAGAACAGTGAACACGTCTTGCTATACACAACCAGCCCTAAGTTCATGGTGACATCATGGTGAGCTTCACGCTATACATGGTGTTGAAAAAAGGAGATTGGGTAGCTGTTGAGCAACCACGGGGCAGTAGAAATGCTGGCCGGGGCAGAAAGTAAGGGGACTCCACCCAAAACGAGCAGTGCTGTAATTGGCAAGACTTTCTTTGGAGGTCAAAATATCTGTCTGTCTGTCTGTCTGCTAAATGCCTTATACTGCATGACTGCTTGCATCCAGTCACATCCACCCTCTACTAGTTGTGACCTTCACAGAGTTGGAAAACTACATACCGTTTATGGAATTAATAATCCTGTAAGTACCTACGGGCAGCAGAGCACACTGTGAGGAGCAGGATGTGAAGGCATGCATGCATGCGTGTACGTGTGCCTGAAGGCATTCACACCATACGTAAGAAATGGCTAACAAGATAGTCATGCATGACGCTTTGTTAAGGTTAATTGACCTCAAGGAAATCAAATGTATGTTGCGGACAATGTGGGCATTAGTTTCTTGTTACCTGTGTGTGCGTGCATGCGTGCGTGCGTGTGTGTGTGTGTGTGTGCGTGTGTGTGTGTGCGCGCGCGTGTGTGTGTGTCCATCCCTGCACAACCAATATTGCATGTCAACTATTCACACCATGACACAGTAGAGAGAGAATCCTCTGGCTACACCTTGACAGTGTCACAAGCAGCTACCAGGTGTTGACATTCACGTATACAGTCGTAACAGACTGTGAATGTCATTTGAGTGACTTCCACCCAAACACACAGCAACGCCCTGAGCAGGTTTGAATCATCGAATTCAAAATGCTAAATTTGAGCCAACCACCCTATACCTGTGGGCATGTACACATGCATGCACGCATGCAACAGGGTATGTACATATGTTAGGAATGACAGCTTCTAAAATTACTTGCTTCCATTTCTGTAACCTCTTTGAAAGTGCCTGTGCACAGAAAGAATGCATGGTGGCATCCTCCCACATGTCTCTGTTATCAACAACGCATGTGGGAGCTCTATCAGGGGGGAGGGCAGTGGCATCTGTGTATACTGGGGCAGACTGTTACCCTGCAGTATCAACAGTCCATGTCACCACAGCACGCCCTGAAAGACTTAAGAGTATGCATGGAATTTCCCCTTTGCAGTCAGTGTTCATTCAGGAAGGCATGGGGGCTCATTCAGGAAGGCATGGGGAGAATTTAGTTCTCTGGGAAACAGTAGAGGAACTGATCAACTGTTTGGGAATTTGCTGCATATCTTCACCAACTGGCTGTCCTATTCACTACAATGGGTGACGATAGTCCCCTGTCTTCAGTTGTCAGTCTTCCGCACATGCATGACGATGCAGATGGAGTGCTTATCCCACAAGGGACATGTTAATGAATAACCACTTGCACAGAAACTAGCTACAAGGGCATCAGTAAAACTCTCCCATATGTATGTTCATATTCTTCAAATTCAATATACACAAAGATTGTATTCATCGTGGCTAGACCCTGTGACACTGGTACACAGTGGCACCCCCCCCCCCCCCCACACACACACACACACCACGTTACACTCACATCTCTCTCCATTTCTACTATTGCTGCTGATGACCTCTTTCCCACTGTCTTCATTTGCATGGTGTATCGCCAATGCTCAAAGAAGTAGCTTGGATCGGAAATGCAATTCGAAGGGGTAACTCCGTCCTCCCTCATGCCGTCAAAGCCCCCAAACGATGGAATGGGATGTGCGACAGTCTCGTATACCTCCCTGAGGGGGTTGGGGGGAGGCTGAACTGAGAGCAGGCGCTGCGTTGATCGGTTGTTGCTGCAAAATGGTGTCTTCTCCAGTCGTACCTCACCAGGGACAATTTGGGCAACTAAAGGTCAAGAAAGAGGAGGATAGACCGGTGACATCATTCACCACCTTACGACCTTATAGGGTTGTGAGTGAAATGCACGCAGTAGTGGCCAGCCAAGAGGGAGGCTCAGGGAGAGGTAGCTAGTCTCGCATAATCAGACCACTTCCTGCTTCCATTTTCGCATTGCCCACGGCAATGACACCAAGAAAATGTGGAGGGGAGGAAGTGGTCTGGTTAGACGAGCTAGAGAGCTGGTGTAAGTCCTAAGGCTAGGAACAGTGCTGCAATCAGTCAAGTGAGAGAGAGACAGAGTGGCTCAATGGGATGGTGCAAGAGAAGTGCTTACCGTTGACAAACCACAAGGATAAGTAGTTTAAAACCCACACAAGGGGTTTGGAACCCACACAACGTCATGTATGCAATATTGACGCAAACACACACAGTGCACACAAACAAAAATGAGGGGAGTGGTAAATTCCGTGCAGCGTCACTCATTTTCAAGCATATGAAATGCACTGACAACACAACACAACACAACACGCACTGTTGGGGTTTGAGTGCATCGCCTCATGGTGTATCCCACCCTGCTGGAGTGTGAGTATGCCCCAAGTACTTTCTATCATGCACTTGCCAGTTCCGCAATACCGGTACAGAGAAGGCAACAGGATTACAGAGATAACGTCATAAAGTCAAATGTTATGTGGCCATAATGAGATCACCTTATTCAATAAATCACACAATGACACTTCAGCAGTATTCAGTTAATATAGCCAGGTAGGCCGCTTAGATATCCATCAATGGGGCTTGGTTTGTCAAAGACTTGGCCACTGCCACCTGTGCAATGGGCCAATGTAAATTGGGCTTGATAAGGGTGCAGCGGGAATAACATATTAGGTTTGCACCCAAGGTGAATAGGAAAGTGCATTTGACTGCCTTGTCTTAAGCAGTCACTGTCCGTCCAACCACTGCCACTGTGTGGTATTCTGCGTGTCCATGAACAGTGAGCGTTCCATGCACGTGCACCTGTGAATGAGCGCTGAAATCCCATAACTCAAGACTTCCCAAGCAGAGGACAGGTGATGTAAATGGCACCAAGCCCTTGTACGGTTTGTGTGGACACAGTGAGAACAATAGCGAGATACCCACTGTCTAGTTCGAGTCAGCAGTGGAACAGACCAGTTATCTTCCTTTGTCAGTTGACACAAGTTGTTGTTCTAATTACTAGAGGAGGTGTCATGCACATTCCACATGCCGCAGACAGGCATGGGATTTGTGCATGTATACACAAAACACAACAGTATCTGTATCAAGTTCTTATTCTACTCACTTATACTCATTTAAGCGACAAGTGGTCAGCCACACTTACCCTCATTCTCGACGTCCATGGCCGCAACGTGCTGTTGGATAACATTCAAGCGACGCCCCAGCGCTTTCGTCCGATCATTAATTGCTCCGATTTCCTCCGCCATCTCGCCCATCAGATCCTCAGAAAGACGCGCCAAATCGCTGATCTGACGAATGAGACTGCCGACTGTGAACACGGCTGTTGCTTCTAGAGCATTCTGTAACTGTGTCGGGAGAGGACGGTTGCTTGCGAGCGAGGGTTGAATCTGTCTCGCCACCACCGGCATCTTGACTCACTCAGCCACCCTCAAAGGATACCACGTTGAACCTCAGTCTAGGAGAGGTAACGAAGATGGAAGGATGTCCTGTCGGTAGGCAGCCGTTCTTGTCCTGTGGCGACTGGTATAGCTGTCACTCCGAAACGCCTACGTGCACTGCGCGCGCGCAGCCGCAAGTGTATATAGCTTGCTTACAGAGGGAGGGGCCAACTCATTTATACAGTTACATGACGTATGTCTAATTTTAAAAACTCCTGCTTTAATTAAGGAGCAACGCTATGATATGCCGCATTATTTCTACACTACGTTTTAACATGTGGCTGAGGGCCAGTTTCCTGGTGGTACTAGCCTTCGTTGCGCTGAGGGTCAAGAGATGGGAGTACAGTGACATCCCGCTGTCCCTCAACGCACCGGTCGGCCTAGAATACGACTACATCATCGTAGGCGGAGGTACAGCTGGCTGCGTCTTAGCCAACAGGCTGACAGAAGATCCGGAAATCAGCGTTTTGTTGCTCGAAGCTGGAGGACCGGACGACCACCCTTACATCTCTGTACCGGCCTTCTACAACAAACTGAGGGAGTCTTATCTGGATTGGAGCTACCGGACGTCTCCCCACGAGAATGCTTGTATGTCCTTTGAGAATCTAGCCTCTTGGTGGCCAGTGGGGAAAACCCTCGGAGGGACAAGCTCAATTAATGGCATGATTTACGCCAGAGGCAACAAAGAGGATTACAATTCGTGGGAAAGGGGAGGGGCAAAGGGGTGGAGTTATGAAGCCGTTCTACCCTACTTCCAGAAAGCAGAGACATGTCTCTTTGCAGAAGGAGACAAAAGATATCACGGATTTTCTGGACCCATTCCCATTTCTAAATCTGACTTCATGAGCGACCCTGCCCAACTCTTCCTTGCTGCTGGAGAAGAAATGGGGTTTAAAGAAGTGGACTACAACGGTGAAAGTCAAGTCGGTTTCTCTCAGAGTCAGTTGACGGTTGGCAGCGGTGTGCGTTACAGTGCTGCCAAGGCCTACCTCCATCCCGCTCGATGGCGAAAGAACTTGTTCATCAAAACTAATGTTCGTGTCAGAAACATACTCTTTAATGAGGAGAAACGAGCCTTCGGTGTGCAGGTGTTTGACAATGAAGTCCTTCAGGCTAATCCATACAGAGCCAAGAGGGAGATAGTCCTCTCTGCAGGCACAATAGAGTCTGCTCATCTTCTTTTGGTGTCTGGTGTTGGACCCTCTGAACTCCTTGAGCCTGCAGGAGTGACGGTGGTCAAGGAGCTGCCAGGAGTGGGGAAGAACCTGCAAGATCATGTGATGGTACCAATGGAGTATTGGCTTGATGCAGAAGTGGCCGATAAGATGCAGCTGCTGACAGAAGAAGCACTGTCTTCGACTTGGAGCAGCTTGGAGTATCACTTGTTAGGAAGAGGACCCCGTGCAGCTAGCACAATGGAGGCAGTTGCATTTGTCAATTTCGATAAAAACAATGAGTCCAAACCCAGTTCAGTACCAATCCCCACTTCCACTGCCATTCCTGACATTCAGCTCCACTTCAGTGGTGGAATTATTCCCCTTGATAATTATAAGAATGCCGGATTTAACAGTCAAGCTGTCAATCAAATGTTCGGTTATGAGCCATTTTCAGACTCCACAATTCGAGGATATGTCATATTTCCCAGTCTTCTTCACCCTAAGAGCAGAGGAGAGATTGTGTTTGACTGGGAGGGTCCGTTTATGCCGCCCACCATCAAATCAAAATACCTCAGTGATGAAAACGATGTAAAAGCTCTTCTGAAGGGCATACGGTTTGTGCAAAAGTTAGTCAACACCTCAGCTCTGGGAAAGATTGGTGGCTTTCTTAGTGCAAAGAATGCCAAGTGTTCATATGAGTTTGACACGGACAAGTTCTGGGAGTGGTACATTCGGCATGCCACGTGGTCCCTTTCGCATTACGCTGGTACATGCAAGATGGGCTCCGTGGAGGATGAGATGGCTGTGGTGGACCCAAGACTGCGGGTGATTGGGCTGGACGGACTGAGGGTGGTGGACGCATCGGTGATTCCCACCCTCCCCTCTGGGAATACACAGGCAGCGGTTGTAATGGTTGCAGAACGGGCAGCAGATTTTATCAAAGAGGACAGAAAACTTTAGGTAGAGACTCTGTTGACTAGCTTCATCTCAGGTTTATTGAATTTACTGCCTCATGTACATGATTTAGTACTATATAATTATTATTATTATTCTGGTCTGTCTACGTTTTGAATGGGCCTAGAGACAAGAGACTGCACGTCTGTATAACAGAGCACGTGATCCTTCTGCAGCTGATCAGGGTGATGTAATCGTAACAAAATGGCAGAGAGAGTGGCCGCGCTGGAAGCTGCTGCTCATCTGCTATTGGTGCGTGCCGGACAGCGCCTTTTCCTGCAGTTAAGGCTAACCTAGTGCGGATGTTTGTTTTCTTCCAATGCTCTCTGTTCTCTCCTCCAGTCGCCTCCCTTAGCTGTAGCAGAGCAAGACCGAAAAACAGCTGAGCTGACATTCCTGGAGTTTAAGAGGGCGCCGTCGCCTTACGCCGAGTGCAAGAATATCCTTGGTAAGACCGAGGTGCAAGCGATACAGGTGTGGTATGAAATACTACTAACGACCTGGAAACCCGTAGTAGTCGACGTCACGCATAAAACATAGGGTAAAGCGGGGGGAAACGGAACACAATTCACGATTGCAATTCTGACATCGCACTGTAAACAAGCTATGATACCCTAGGGTTCAAGTTTCTGTATATTACTAGAGGTAGTACTACTCTATCCACCTACAGTAAAAACAATCTTGTTCGTTCACTGCTACGTGCAACAGGCAGCATTTCGTCTATGCGATATTATTTTCGGTCAAAATGGCGGGCGGGGTAAAACGGAACGCCAGCGAATAGTTCGTTTTAGCGTTTGTTAGCGAGTTATACGCTCGTTGCTTTTTAGTTTGTTGATTTTCCAGTTTGTTGGTGGCAATTAGCAAGCAATGAGTGCATTTCAGCATGAATTAAAGAGTCTTCACAGTTCAGACAGCTACTGATCCTAAGCTCTTGACAGGCGTCCAAGCTGGCACTTCCAAAGTGGTACCAAGCCTCACAACCATCACAGGCAACCCAGTTGTTGTCCTCGTGAAGGTTGTTGCATGCAGTGCATACGTCATTATCCTCTGAGCTGCATCTAAATATGAAGTGGTCCTGGTTAAAGTAGCTACCTAGCTATAAGTAGTGTCTTCTAGGATTGCAAAGGCTTCCCAACACCACGGGTTGGTGAGTAACATTACATTAGTGAGTCGTCTTTGCAAAGGTATAATGGAAGGCCTCGTGTTCGCTACGGCGAAATTTTAGCATGCGCTACAAATTACTCAGTAATGATTATTGCGCTGTGTTTCTGTGATTGTGCGCGGTTAACCCAAACATTTTGCATGCATGTATTCGCTGAAGATCGTACTTAAGTGTCGTACAATATGAAGTTGTTCGATTTATTCCTTGCTTCGTAATCGTCGGTTGAATGCAAGTGTTCCGTTTTACCCCGCGTTCCGTTTTACCCCGCTTTACCCTACCTGTCTGTGTAGTCCTTCCACCACCCTCCTCCAGCATGATATACAGTGGAACCTCTCTATAAAGACACCCTGAATACGGGGCACCTCTTTAATGAGGACACTGTCTGCAGTCCCAACCACATAAAGCTGTGTACAAATCTACCTCTGAAGTAGGACACCTCTCTATACTGGATAGCCAGCTGTGTCCCAGCGGTGTCCTTTATAGACAGGTTGGTGTCCTACATATAGAGGTTCCACTGTGCATGTTTAGTGCTGGCCTCTTCATGCATATACGCAAGACACTAGCTTGACCGAGTTTGCCCGTGTCTCCCCGTCTAGTGCGTAGTCTTGTGGGTCCCTCTGTGGGTCCCCTTTGTAGTCTTGTGGGCTCCTGCCACATACAGTACATAGGGGCATCAAATTCTGCAATATAAAATCAACCCTAACACCAACACTAATCCAAGCAGTCCATACTGTGTAATGAGATTCATCATTGCATCCCCCTTGCTCATGTGTCATGACCGGTCTTGTGTCTCAGTTTGTGCAGCACATCCTCGCACTCTCCTCCTCTGCAGAAGTGTCCTCTGTCCCCTATCTGAGGTTCATAGCTTTGTCCACCATGAAGGATGCCTTGCTCCGCGAGTGGAGCTGTCTTCCCAAGCAGCTACCTCAGGAGCTCCTGATGTTCTTGGTTCACTTTGTGCAAGGAAGCACAGAGGAGTGAGTCTGTTGTGTGTGTCTACCAGCTCCTGCATAGTCTGCGTGAAGGCGTAAAGAGGTCATCAGCAGCAATAGTAGAAATGGAGAGAGATGTGAGT